>JAHZNG010003356.1:0-54490 GCA_027744375.1 Orchesellides sinensis
ACGCGAAGACAAAGATTTCCTTGGCTTTTGGTTAGGTTAGGTTAAAATACGCGAGACGAAGATTTCCTTGGCTTTTGGTTAGGGTAGGTTAAAATTGGCGTAGGAAGATTGTATACACTTCACCCTTGTATCATGAATTCCCATTTTCTTAACAAAAATTCACAGATTTTTCATTTAGGCCCGCATTCCACAACCGGACATAAATAAATCTTGAATGTATGCTACAAATCACGTGCTTGTACACCAGGTATGTTTGAAATTTATTAATAGCATACATGAAAAAAGTATTTACGTGAAAACTGCTGCAGAAAATTTACCTAAAGATGTGATTTGCATATTGTTATCTGTATTACAGTATTTAAATATGACAAAGTCAATTTAGTAACGGTAACATGTTAAAAGGCTGTTAAATAAATTGTTTGATAGATTTTGTAATTGAGAGATTTGGCTTCGGAGATTAATAGCCTTTGAGAGATTTAGCTTAGGAGATTATTTGCTTCCGAGATATTTTGCGTGAGACCTTTTGACCATGCGAGATTTTATCTTGAGAGGTTTAGTCTGACAATCAGTTAAAAGAGTCAAAAGTTTTCATTCAGCCTTTATACAATTTCTGCTTCATAAGTATGTTTTTGAGCAGTGCATAAATTAAGTAAAAGGCGGATTGATCCTGATGACAATGCTACTCTATTTCCTTTATTTTACCTGTTTATTTTAGGCACAGGGAAAAGATTACAGTGTTACTTTATTTTTAAAATGAAAGGCTCAAGGAGCAATGCTGCCCTAAAGGAAATGATTATGTTTAAAAGCAATGGGATTGAGAAACACCTTTGCCAATTAACAAACCCTTCAAAGACACGGAAGTAGCAATGAGCACTTTTTTCTACCATTTTTCCTAGATAAACGAAAGATTCATTTTTATTTTCGTTTACAAATCCGTTTGGCATAAACACACCACTCAAATTGAGTTTAGACGACCACCAGAGAGGATTTTTGCACAAGGTGGAGAAAGCAAAGTCGGATTGAGAGTTGTGAAGAGGAAAAAGTTGGAACTAGGCAAAGATTAACTGATACAGGAAAAAAGATGCATTCACACAAACACTATATTCTCCACAAAAGCCTTAATGTTTTCTTGCTTGTCTCACACAAAAGCTGTTTCTCTCTCTCAGCACACCGCATAATTGGCTGTTGAGTGTTGCAGAAAAAGTTTTGAGTTTTGGCAAAACACTTTTTCCTTCTTCCCAGATAAAGATGACTTTTTGACTATTTTATCTACAAAGAAAGCTGTAGTAACGTTTTTATAAAGAAAAAAGGTGTGCGTATTGTTATTATCAAAACTTGTCCTGAGGCAAAGGAGAACGCTCATACATATAAATGTGCCTGATTGTCTTATGCTAATACGTACCCCTCAACTTTCTCCTCAGCAGACATATGGAAGGGTGAAAGTCAAAAGGAGAAAGCATTTATCAGAGGAGAAAGTGAGTTGACTTGTGGCAATGAAATATATCTCTCTCGCTCTCTCTCCATCCATCCTTCTAGTCACTCACTCACTCATATTACCAAGTCAAGTAGGTACCAGCCATCAGCTGAATACATATCTCTCTCCTTGTCTCTCTGACTTTCTCCGAAAAAATATGATGTTGTGTTATGTGGCTGGATGTATGTGACAGGGCACACTACTTCTTGCGGCATACTTATATTATGGGAGAAAGCTAAAACTTTTAGACACGTCAAGTATGATGGCTTAAATGTGATGCCACAAGAAGAAAAAAAATATTGCTTGAAAATCTTCACGCTGACTTTCACTGATTAAGAAAGCGTCGCATCTTGTATTTTCGTATGAGCTACTCTTTCTTGGTAAAAGTAGCGCTGTCTGTCCGTCTGTCTGTCAAAAGAAGAATGCGGATGTTGAGAATTGGGTGTTGACAATGCAGTCGCGAGTTAGTAAGAACAATATACAAGTAGGAGCATGCAGTTCTGGAGAAAGTTAGGGAAAATGCGTAAAGAATAGAAAACAAGTGAAAGTCGGAGAAAGCGAGAGAGAGAAACAAAAGCAGAAGTGGGAACATATAAATACCTAGCATACAATTTCCTCTTACTTTTTACACACTTTCTCCTTAGTTCTGTGAAAAGAATGTTGAATATTTCATGAAGCGTCGTTGCAAAGGGGAAAGCTGAGAAAGTAAGCTTTACTTGTGTGTGTCTAACATGTCACGTCAAAAGGTAAAAGACTCTTGAGCACATGCATACACTTTCACTATTTATTTTCTGTTGACTGGCTCAATCTGGGATTGAAACATGAATATTAAATGAAATTTTTTTCTGATCTTCTTGATAGATTTGCTGCTCAGTTGGGTGTGTATTGCAAACGAATATAATGTGATATTTGATCAAAACTTTTTAAAGTGAAAATCTTTCACTTTTTATCTACTATCTCTTTCTCAGCGTTCTCCTTTTATCCGTCATGTGTCAAATACAGCCTTTTTGAATGCGACAGATCAAATAATGTAGCATCTTTTTCCCAATGTCACACTTTCTCCTCAGAGCATTCCTTACAACTTATCCAACAATTCATGAAAAACTGAAAGTCATGCACACTTTTTGACATAATCCAAAGGGGATTTCATTCTAAAATATGATATTGATTTAATATGCAAATTATTCCATTTCCCTCATTCCAGTTTATGATCGCATATGTTATTATTGTGTCTTTTTCCGCCTCGAATACTTTCTCCTTGTTCATTTCATGTGCGGAGAGCTTTAAATCAACAGATTTTTCTTTTATTATTATTACCATTTCTCTTCTTGATTCATGCTCTTGCTCCCATAAACTCCCATCGCTTTCAACTTTGATCGTGCGTGCGTTCGGAAGTCCGGATCCCTATTTTTACAAAAAATATCAGTTGCATATCACCAGCAATAATAACAAAGAGCATATTTAACTACAAAAATACTTTGGATGATAAATCATCAGAATTGAAAGCATATTTCACAGTAAAAAAGTAAAGCAGGCTGTTTTATCTATGCTCGAGTGCGTTAAGAACATAATATATTACACGGTTCGCAAATATTATTGCAATGGAGAAAGTTTTCATTTCAAACTCAACAATATCGCATCTCTCAATAGATCTAGATCAAAGCTTTAGGCTATTGTCATTTCTTACTTGGAACGGGAGATCACCCGCTTTTCCATTTAATAAAAAAAGAAACATTTTGAATAGGAAGAAGAATCACAATGGAATTGCATGCTTTTAAAAAGCTGTTTGTCGATCTACATTTAAATCTGCCATGGAAAAAAGCTCTTACTCAAGAAATGTCGAAATAAGCTCATTCTAAAAGTGAATGTGTCTGGAACATGTTTTAATAATGAAAAAAGAAGAATACCCGGAGAAAGTTTTTCATCCATGTCTGTATCCCTCTCAGAATAAGAGAGAAAGTTGACTAATTTTCTAAACTACATTTAAAAAGTTGTACGGCGCCCTATTTTTCACTCATACAGACATATTGCATAAACCTCACTCTTGGAAGAGGACTAATGACCTCCAATTACTTTGTGAATAAGATGAACCGTTTGCCGTTTGTACCGTTTTTTCACCAGCTTCATTTAATTTTTTTAGAGTAGCGAAATTTTGAAAACTTTCAATTGGCATAGTTCCTACAAAATAAAATAAACGAAATGCAGTATTTCAACTTGGAAGTTTTGTATTTAATCAACCGGAACCGTAAAAGGAAAGTGTGGAGAAAGCAGTTTGATTGTGCAAAGGTTTACTTTAGCTTAAACCAACGCTTTGTCTCATTCTTCGGAATTGTCGCCACCTAGCATTTACCTTGGGAACTAAGTGTGCTGCTTTCTAGAGCTTTCTCTTTTTGCTGCTAGACGACGGTGGCTGTACATACGTATTGCTTCTGGCAGCCAATATTCACACCAACTTCCGCTCATCCTTTGCAAGAGAAAGTACATATTTTGGCCTCTCAAGTGGCTTGCACGATTTCATTTCTTCATGTTAACCTGAACTAAATGAATCAATTCCCTCTCATTCTTACTGTCATCCTTCATCATACCTTCAAATTTGCTTAGTATGCAATCCATTAGTTTTAAACCGGCTATTTCTAATGTTATTTCCAGTTTATTGTTGCAAAATTGAGAGGAAAGCGTAATTGGTCCCAATTTCTATAATAATTAGATTGTCACCTTTTACGCATTAAATCAAATTTTGGATGATGAGGCTATATTTCACATTGATGTTTTAATTAAACCTGCTCTTGCCTCAGCCTTTTTTCAATAATTCACCTAATTCACCATCGATACATATTATGAGCAAATGACATGCATGCCATACTATTAAATAATATTAACGACCTTTTTCAAAAAGGCACACGCATATTATTGTCTGAGAGAGACAGGTGTTTCATCAAGCAACATTTTTTTCTCTTCTTGATCGAAATTTAATTTTGACGTTCTGCCTTCTCCCGTCTTCTTCTACGCGTGATACCATGCTCAAGATTTATTAGCAGAGCAAGCTAAAAAAGGGGATAACCTAAGCTTATTCCAAGGACGTAATTTGCTTAGCTGGATAGCAGCGGTGGTGGTGTGGTATCACTACAATCTCCTTGTCATTTTCATAAGCCGTATACATAGCATATCCCTATTACTACGCAAAATATGCATGCATAATTTTTCTACTCATAATAATCCGATTAAAAAAGGCACACTAATTCAATCCAAATCCCTTACTATCCCCAGCTGTGCATCTTGATACTACTGTGCTAAGGAAATACCGTTTTTTATTAAACCATCCACATTATGTAATATTCTAATGTAGACATGCATAAATATAGAAAATAGACCGAATTTTTTTTCATCGGCCCAGCTGGAACGTCCTTTTTTTGTTTGACTAGCTCTCCTGAAGGAAATTGATGTTGGGCCGATGAGTCTTCTCAGAAAGAGACTCACTCTTTATTATTCTCTTTCAAGCCTCTTTTGTCTTTAGCACGCAGCAATCATTAATCAATTTCATGTTTCCTTTCAACCCTATTATAAATGTATCCTAAGGAATAACAGAAAGTTTCCTTTCTAAACCATGCTTAATGCTGGTTAACCTTACAAACCCGTTCTAATTGCATGTATGTATATGATAAACGCAAGAATTTCTTTTGTTTATTTACATTGTGTTAAATCAGAGACGCTGACAGGCAAAGGCCATATAAAATTTTCATGTAAAACTCAAGCGTAGCAAGACATGTTCAACTTCAACCTGTGCACAGATTTTAAGCTGGCCACAATAAGTCTGTGGGTGTGGATCTCAATTTGACTTGAGCCAAATCCATATTGTGAGCAATATACCTTATCTACACCGTCCAATTAATCTTTGGCTAATCTTTTGCTGCTAAAAATATATGTTAACGTGTGACCATCACTATTTTCCTCTCTGTTGAGCAGCAGTGATTAGACGAACGGGGTGGATGGATATTTGCTCAGAGCACATTCCTTCCTAAGTTAGCCATACATTTCTATAGTCTTTTATCCGGAATGAGTATTACTTATTATTATTACCTCAACCATGCAGTATTATTAGGATTGGCTGGTGTGGCGAAATGTATTATGAAAAGTAGCATAATAATATATATTTTGTTACAAGATCAATATGGATTTTGGTTGGCAGTAAAAGTCAAACGGTAGAGTGTTCTCAATAATCCCCACTGGCTCTACTTTTCCTGGGTATTTGGTTGGTTTCAGGAAATATTCCTTTCCTGAAGTACAACACACCATGGGAATATGGGAATGTATCTAAGATACAATTGTTTCATATAATAGTAGTACCTATTGTGATCACAGGCTATTTTTATTTTTTATCACCACACCAGAAATCCAGTTAAGAAATAAGAAAAAAGAGGTGGAAATGAATGTAAGGCTGTTTGGTATTCTGTGGTTTTATTAGTGAGCCTGCCAGGCACACAGGTATGGAGGAGTTTGTGGAGTTCTCTGGAGGAATAATAATAATATGAGTGAGAGAGCACAGCACAACATGTTGTATGATGGATGTGGTAAAGTAAACAAAGAGCGAGAATATCGAGTAAAAATGTTGTGGATGGAATATTGTAGGAAGGAAGAGGGAATCGGAGGACTGCTCTAATGCATATAATTTCCCTACAGCGCGTATTTATTATGGTTACAATAAAAAGAAATAAAAAGCAAAAGTATAATTTTGGTGTATGTCAGTAATGCTCCATTCAACTTTATTTATGCATATTCATCTATCCATCTCCGTGCTCTTTTTTAATAATTGTGGGGAACCACACAAGGCACTTGAGATTCTGTTACTGTATTTTAGAAAAAAATAAACATGCGTAGAGCTACCTGGTCTGTCTGTCTGTCTGTATGTATGTAATACCAAAGCACACCTTAGGTTATACTAAGAGCTACTTGATTACAGCAGTGTTTCAAATAAAAAGTTATTTCTGCTTAGCTCAGCGTTTCCTCCATCGCTCCATCGCACACACCAGAAGAGCTCCATGTAATGTGCTCCTCCACTCCTCCACACTCACACATCTCCCATAAATTCATAATAATATTCAAGTTTGTGGATGATGCTCATTGAGCTGTGTAAAATGCTCGAGAGTGTGTGTACCTCGTGCTCTGCTCTACACATTAAAATTGTTGAATAACTTGACTCTTCCTTTGTACAACTTGCCTTTTCCTCCAACTCCAGCTCTCTCCCTCCACACAACTCACTCCAAGGATTTTAAGGAGTAGTCCTAATTGCTTTTCCGGAACTGGAGAGAGCTGCTGCATCTTGTACCTATGCCTATGTGGTTGGTATGTTATTATGCATATATTGCAAAGGTATTCTCCATCATCATCCATCTTTGTGTGGGGTTCTCTGGTTGTAGCAATTACGCTTGGCTTCCTTCCCTCCCATTTATTTCCCGTTCTACTAAACTACTCATCCTCATCCCATATCATTTTCCAGCGTCTACATATTTTTAGCTGGATTATAATAACAAAAGGAAGTTCACAAGCATTTAAGATACAGCAATAATTTTTACGACGCATTCTAAGCAAAATCTGAGAGCCATAATGTACGCGTTTTCTTTTTTGCAATTATAAACGCTGTTTTATGCTCATGTTTTACTTTATTATTATTGTTATGCACCACAAGGAAAAAGATGGATATTTATGAAGCAGAAGACAACAAGGCTCTAGCCTGAGGCTATCAAGGAAAAACATGTTTGTAGTTATGCCACGTTAATCATTTTCATTGTCATTATTCTTCCCCAGCTAAAAACTTTCTCTTATGCTGAGTCAGTGTAACTTGGAGAAAGCACTTGACTATATATATGCCTTTGGTTCAGCATAGCTGGAGAAAGCACTTGTGTCTGCAACAGATCCCTCCACAACTTTCTCTTTTCACACATGTGTCAAACATCCGTCGAAAGCCAGCATTTTCTCTCAAAAGTCAAAAATATAAATGCACGTTAAAATAGGATATTCCAATTCATTCCACACATGAATTGGTAAATGCATGATAGTATATGTGAGTGCGCTTGTAAAATGTAAAGCTGGGCTGGTTTTTTTTTGTTGCTCATTCATATTTAAAATCCTATCTTGTCTCGTATTGATTTCGCACAAAAGAGTAGCGACGGCCCTTCTCTTCAACACACAAGCTAAAAAGCTTTTTTTGAATTCATAGAAACCAAGTGAAGCATGACTTGAAATATTCCAAAATGATAGTATGCTCATGATGACTGGCAATGATAACAATACATGAGATGATGATACTTTATTCGGGTGTTCATGGATTGACTACATGATCATCACGTCGACGACGATTTTGACGATTGTACCAAAATGCTTTCTCTGGCGGTGAAAGCAGCTTTGCGAAAATTTCCCTTTCTCTCTCCCTCCTTTTCATCTAGTATAATATATGTATGGAGAATAGTACAAAATATTTTGGGCCTTTGTATATGCTCACACGTCCCGAGAGTGAGTGAGCAAGAGAAAGTATTACATTTTCAAGTTGTTACACTTTTCGGCTAATAATTTCATTGCCGGAGTCTCCTCCGCTTTTGAATCCATTTCAGAATGGATTGCGACGAGACGACATTTGAGTCATACGTGATCATATTATAATACAAGGCTTGCCAAATGCATGTCTACCAGGTTCACAACTGAGGTCGTCACAGATACACTTGGAAACGAATTGCATTTTTTGATTTGGCGGCTGAAATGAGGAATTTTGTAAGTTTACTGTGAAAATATAGAAGTCGTCTTGGATAGTGCTTTTGACTTAACCAAAATTCACTCAAAACCTATAAAATGTATGATAATTCGTGTTCATTCAAGCATACCAACAGAAAATACATTAGAAATATGTAAAAAGGACTGGGAAAAGTAAAAGTCCTTCTTAAACCCCTTTATATAAAAAGAAAGTGTTTGTTGTACCTTCCAACTTTTTTATAGGCAGCTTTCTCTTTTTTCTTTTACCATTACTAGGATAAGGAGAGAAAGCTGGTTTTGTGAGAATTACTTGAGTTGAAGGTCTGTTTCATGTTCACACTTTTGTCTTTGAAAAAACAAAAGGAGAAATGTAGCGAAAGAGAAGAAGATTAGCAGAAACGGTGAATCTCAGCAGAAAAAATGATATTCTTACAACTGTGAACGAGTCAAACATCATGTGAGACTGTAATATAAAAAGCAAGTTTTACTTGTATACAAGCATGTATGATAATGGCATGCTTCCACGGTTAACTTGTACTTTCTCCAGAGAAAGGTGGGAAATGCACCTTGGGGAAATATTAAGATGCGTAAATTTGAATTGTTTCGTGTGGTGTGGCGGGTTTTTTTTTAGCATGGCGTGTTTGATAACAGAACTCTAGAGAAAAAAAAAGAAAGTTGCAAAAACTCTTCATCATTTCATCCTTCCCCTTTTCCTTTCATTATCATTATTCACACATACATAAAAAGGACTACAGGTGTACACTATACCGTTATAGTGTAATACCGAGTAAAAAAAGGAATTGAGGAAATCCTTGGTGTCTTCCAGGCTAAATCAGGCTCGTGAGTAATATAAAGTGGAGAAAAGGATGAGCGTGCAAAGTGAAAGTGAGTAACTTATTCTTCCTTCCTGTCCATAAGTTTTCTCTCACTCCTTCTATAAAATGAGCAAAGAGCCACTGGGGATATCAAGAGCATAATAAGAGAATCCTTGGAGTAGTGTAAACTTTGGGAAAATGAAATATGATATTTATTTCTCTCAAAATACATTCTCGTTTTTAACCTTGCAAAACACATGCGTACCTATAGCCCGTCTATCATGCAATGAATTATATGCAATAGGAAATATGTGGTAGTCATTCCTAACGACTTTTCCACCACTTTCTTTTGTAGGTACAACATCAAATGAAATATTTACGGTCACCAACCTCATTTCTCTTTCAGTAATATTCCATTTTTCTCAACAATGCCCAAATGGGAAATGAACTTGGTTGTTGAGACAAAAAGAGAAAGTTTAAAGTGGATTCTATACTGCTATGCACGCATATACGAATGTAGGTGCAGACTCATACAGACATTAACAGAGGATTGGACTCGTTTAAAAAACAAGCTTTCTCCCACACATAATAATATAAATAATTAAGTGCTATAATGTAATCAGCTATATACTTTCCAACCAGAGAAAGTTGCCACAAATGTTTCCAAGGGAAAGCTGGGGTTTGATGTGCATAGCTCTATCATTAACCATTGATCACAATTTCCCATTTATATTGTATGTATCCAAAATAAGTTTCCATCTTCAACATTTTCTCCAATCTTCTTTTTTTCTCCGTTGAGCTTTCTCCCTTCCATCCAGAGAGAGTGTATAATTTTATATTCTATAAAAATCCGTCCCAATGGATATTAAAAGTTTTTGATAAGACAATGAAATTTTCAAAATATTGTTCCCATCAGGAAAAAAAGAGTTTGTTAGAGGAGAAAATGAGTGAGTGAATGTGCGCATATTATGAATCTCTGATGGAAACGGGAGAAAGTTGGCAGGTCAACAGGAATTGCTGCATTCTGCTCCTTTCCCCCACCACATCTTTCCAAAAATAAGCAATTGGCTATATGTGCTTATCAGCCTAACAAGGAAAAGGGACAAACACTTATTTTCACACTTTCCCTCTTGGATAAAAAAGGAGAAAGTTAACGTGTTTTCATCTTGACATAACGATCTGCTGATGGGATGGGTTCCCTATGTATATACAAGTACATATATAAAAGAGTCCTTATCTCATTTCTTTACACTTTTTCATACTCTCTCTGTGTGTGTGCATAACTTTCTCCAAGCTACTTTCACTGGAGAAAGTTGGATGATGATGAGTCTCCCAGATAATAATGAAAAGGAAGTGGCATATCATAATGGAAAAGAGTGTAGCACTTTCCCAACACTTTCTCCTATTTTACTTACTTTCTACTTACTTACTCACTCATACTTTCTCTTTTTTTATTTGCAACGTATGCTGACTATGCTTTATGTTGGAAATTGAAATAAACTGGGAGAAAAACAGTTTTCTACTTCCTACTTTCTTTTTTCCTGTATAAAAAAGCGAAAAACTTTAAACAATATTTTGTATGCTTAAAAGAGTACAAAGAAAGGAGGAAGGAACTAATAAAAACGTATGTTGCAAGTAGACCGTAATGTCCAAAAGAAATAAATAAGTTGGCATAGTACAAAAAGCTGTGAATGGAGTGTGCACTAAATAAATACGCACCCTAATAAATAGGCGGATAAAAAGCAAACATATAAATTTTATATACATATTTATGCATTACGTCCAAAGACATGGTTTTTTTCAGAAAGGAAAAACTTATACGTTCTTTTTGTAGGTCACACTGAGATTTCCTCGTGATGATCATCCTGATAAAAAAAACGTTAATGTGGGGCATGATGGGAAACATCTCTCGCCTTTTCTTTCTTTTGTTCGCTACTTCTCCTTTTGCTCATCCTTTCACAATCTTTTTCTGCGAACAAGGTGCACAGGAGGCATTATCGCTTTTTCCAAGTGATCCCAACCAACCACTGCCGTCATAATATCATTCCGTAAAAAAGAAAGTTTTTTAGTAGTTTCTCCAATATTTTTTGTGAAGGAAGTCTGTTTAGAAAATGGATTCCTTTTTGGAAATCCGTTTGTTGTTCAGCGGGAGAGAGAGAGAGAGAGAGAGAGGATCACTTGATAGCTCTTTGTGTTTGCATACGGAGATCTTGATATTCATTCCAGAGTGCTCTCGTTGAAAGGCTACTATTCCAAATGTAGAAACGAGTTTTTTTTTGGTGGTTGTAAGAAGCCGGCGTGAAATAGCCCATGTGAAAGTAACCAAACAAAAGACTAGACAGTGAAGGCTCTCTCCAGAGCTAAAGTAGGGGTTGCCTTAGAGACCATTTGAAACTATCCCATTTACAATTAGCATACACACATTCCTCTGTCATCTCAATGAAACAATGACACTGCATTTTTTGCGAAATAAGATAAAGTGAAAGCAAATACGCAATAATTTTTTTTGTACCGACTGCTTTCTCTCATGCTCAACTACTGCTAAACTACATTTTATAGTGTGACTTGTGCCAAAAACTGGTGTTGCAGAAACGAGTCCCATTCTTCTCATCATTTAAACCCTGCTTCCTCTCTTTGCAAGCCGAAAAGGCATAAATATTGTGGAGAAAGTAGTACATTCATAATAGTACTCCTCCTTCCTCCTCGTCCTTGTTACCAAGATAGAAATCCCAGCAGCCCAGCAAAGCAACTTGCATCAGATTGGGAAAAGGCAGCATGCAGAGGGCATATTACTCCTTATTTTTAGGACAAAGAACCTGGAAAAGTGAGGCATGCATGCATGATGCTTTTACTACTTCGTTTTTGGCTCCACAAGCTAAGCATCATCATCATCGTCATCCTCTCCTTCTTCCCAAATATATAGTGAGACTGGTGCGATGTGGTGAGCCAGGCAAGACTTTGCGAGCTTCCACTGCTCCTCTCTCTCTCGTGTATACCCAGAAAAGATGTTTTCTCGCTGAAATCAACAGTTAGTTTTTCATTCTGCTTGCGGCTGGCAAGAAGTGAACAAGGAATAAGTCAACCAGTGCAACGTTTCCATATACTATCGCCATTCTTACTTTTCCAGAAAAAAACGTTAGTGCATTATTTGCTCTGAAATACTTTCTCTTTTTTTAAATTATAACTGTGCATACACTGTGTGGCTCTCTGTGTAATTTTTTATACATAAAATGTGTTTGCTCAATCTGTATATTATACGGTGAAATATGTAATTATCGCGGAAGAGTGAAAATTTTAAAGGTACCCAGGAAATAAAGTGTTTGAAGGTTTTAATTTTTTAAAGAAAAAGGTGGGATTCCCTTTGCTCGATTTTATAAGCAGGTATTACTAGACACGCTCAAATGTGTTGCTGATGCGTTGTTTAGGTTTGGTATTGGTAGGTAGGTGTAATTAATTATATGTTGTTGTATGGATGATGATAGAAGAAGCTGATTTGACTGGTTGTGTAATTTTTAAATACACACGCTTCAAACTCAATCAGGGTAATACAATACTCATCTCATCATCATGTTGATGGTGATGAGTGTGTCTAAAAAAAAGCGTATCGAAAAGATGGGTGGCAATACAAGTAGCCTATAAAGGAATTAATTACAAGCAAGCTAGTAAACAACAAACAACTAGAGCGTACTAAAATACAGTAAATTTTAAAACTGTAAAGGAAGCGTGGTTAATAAGGTATATGCGTCATTTTAGTTGGGTTAGGGAAAGCTAATGGTGTAGGAAATTGAAAAGGGGCAAATGTGTTTAAAATTAGGTTTATAAAAATACTGACAAGGAGGACTCACTTACGGTACCCTGGACATTTTTATAAAAATTGTACCTATGCATCAGTTTTTAATGCAGAATCGACTGAAAATAAGTTTAGCCCCGAATATGGGTCGGTTGACTCGGAATTTTACAAAGTTTCCATACAACTGAAAGACTACAAACAGGTAAGCAGTGCAATTTTGTATGAGAGATTGGCGGACTTAAGCGAAAATGCAAAGCAATAGCTGCTTGTTTGTGCTTGGGACATCGTGAGACATGACTTTCAAAATCAGTGAAGGCGTTATTCTTTACTTTTAAGTACTTTCAAAATGCTTTGGTAGGATTTGGATGCACTTCGTGTGGTATTTTCAGTGTGTCTGTTTTGCTAGAATGAAAAACCACAACAAAGCATTTCTCCTTGTTGTAGCCGTATAAGTTTTGAAGGATAAACTTATAAATTGTTTTTAAAATCACTTCAAACGCAACTACTGCTATTCACTTTCACTTCAGCCAGCCAATCGTTCATGCAAAAATGCACTGCTTACCTGTTTCCAGTTATTCCAGGTTTATGGAAACTCTGTGAAATTTCTAGTCAACCGACGCATATTCGGGGCTAAACTTATTTTCATTCGATTCTGCATTAAAAACTGATGCGTAGGTACAATTTTTATAAAAATGTCCAGGGTACTGTAAAGTGAGGATTCCTTGTGAGTGAAATTGCATACGTAGGAGCATAGAAATAATATGGCTTTTGAATGTGGTTTAGCTACCTTGTACACAATGCTCACACACACACACACAAAGTCATAATAAAGGAAGGAGAGATTGGATTGGATTGGCTGGAGCTCTGTTACAGATCACTGGTTTTTAATTTAAGTAAAAGCATGCCTAAGGATATAGGAGAGGGAAAGTAAATGAAGACCCAAGTCTGCCTGTTTCTCTAATTCCCCCACAATTGATGTGGAATTTGTCTTTATACACATGTATTTTTTACTTCCTGTCCACTTTCTCTTGTGCCTTGAAATTATATATGCTTAGTTTAAAGACAGGCAAGTGAAAGTAGACGAGGAATCTGAAATGATGCAAAAAAAAATTGAAGCGGGGCCAGAGGCCAAGGCCCACAAAGTTTAATTTGTTCTTGCCGCCTGTCACAAAACGCTATATAGTCAGTTGTTTCTCAAGATAAATTGCATCCAGCATGTGTTTCGGCAGGACGGAAATGGGAGAGCAAGGATAACAATAATAGTAAGATGTGTGTGTGTGTTTGGAGGAGAGAGAAAGTGGAATAGTCCTTTCCCTCCAACTCACTCTGTCAGCTTTGTTTTCTTCATCAAAAAGTGTGCATACCTATGTGCCTTCTCCTTCTGTAGACACACAATTAATGCCAGAGTCTCTTTGAAACCAAACAAAATTGTCATGCATCCCTTTACATCTGAATAAAGTCAAAGAGACTTATAGAAAAATTCATATGGAATTAATGAAACAATGTTCCAAATACATTGCTAGAGAATTTTCCCCTTGTAAAGTAAAATGTCGAGGTGGCAATCAAAGTGCCCAAGTTTATTTTTCACATGAGTAAATCCACAAAGAAAGAGAAAGTATTTTTTCTTTGGAAATATCATAAATTATTTGCACACTGATTGCCTCTCTTATTAGAAAAGTGTTACAACAAAAGTTTTCATTTTTGTTTCCCATTTTAATATTGAAGAACAAGGCTGACAGTTGGTTCATGATTGAAAATTAGGTTGGTAAACTGAATTTTGCCTTGGCATAGCATAAAATAGCGTTTTATTAGATATTTGGCAGGTTTTATTGTGAAATCACTTGTTAAAAAGTGTCTTTCCGCCAACTATTGATTTTACTTTTTGTTAACAATCAGGTGAAGGTGAAAAATGTAGGTTTACCAAAGAGCTCTACTCTTACTCTTGATGAGTTGAAGAACCTATAAAAAAAATCCTGGCAGACTCTCAAAATCTGAATTTAGTTGTAAGGGAAAAGGAAAAAGTTTGTAATCAATGACGAAAGGTTTGGAAGGTGAGGAGTCTCACCAATCAAGCTCCTCAAAAAATTCTTCCGCGTCAATCAGCAGGGATCTTCGTCACATTGCTTTCGACCTGGCAACAAAAACAAAGCGAACTCTGCTCAAGAAGGGAAGAGTTGCTCAACAGCAAGTAGCTGGCGGGGACGCCACGGCCCCAGGAGCCAAGAAAAAAGGTACGCTTCCAATATTTCTATTGAAACAACAACCCAAAATAACAATAACCAGAAAATAATAAAATATCAATCACAAAATAAAAGTTTCTCATAGAGAAGCAGCGAAAGTAGGTATTTTGATGTAAATAAGTGTATTTGTATTGTTGTTACTGCGTAATTTACATAATTCTACTTTTAGCTTTACGCAGTAATCATAATTTCCAAGATATACATACATAAATACGTCAATACTAACTATATATTTTTGTAATTTGTCTAAAAAATAAGAATATTGTAAAAGAGAAAGACGTGACGTTACAAAAAAGGTATATGTAGTGGTGCGGAAACGAGGAGAAGAATGCGGAGCGGAATTTGTTTGTCTTATTTGCCCTCTCTGTCTTCGTCTTGTTTATTTACACAAGAGCACTACAAGATACGAAAACCGCAAGGAACAGAAGAGAAGTTTGGAAAGCTCAATGTAAATATCCATTCCATCATACATAATCTTTTATTGAGGTTTTTCTTCCTACCACAAGAAATGTACATAGTCATCATCAACATCATCCTCCTTCAGACGTCTACTAGAATAATATAGTGTATTTCCCTCATGCATTTTGAAAGAAAAAAGCGTTCAATATATAATTTCATCCACGTGATATTCCCCTTACTAAATCTCTTAGGCAAATAGACAGGCAGAATAATAAAAATCAAGGCAGGAGGGAAGAAAGTAAGGAGGAAACTGTGAATTGGGGAATATCATGCAAGAAAAGATGGCTTATGACGCCCGGACATGAATAAGAACTGCGCTAATATTCATAATATATACGGGCTTTTGCCCACAAAAAAATATGTCTTAATATTGGGAACGCGTATGACCTATCGGCTTTTTTTCACTCTGACGTATATTGTGTATTGCACAAGTGAAAAAGGAAACAAACAAATTATGTAACAATTTGTTATACATTTTTTTGAGGGGGAGGAAGTGTCGAGTTTGCATAATGTGTCGACCTATTTACTCTGACACAGTTGGGCGCACATTTTTTTATTGAGTGGGGATATCATAATGATGACAGCTCCAGTTGTGGCTGAGGCATTTTGATGTGTTGTGTTTTATTAAGTGGAATTCAGCAGGAATTGGAGGGCTGGTGGTGTAATTCAGTAAGTATGGATAAATTACCAATGTAGGTTCTCAAATGATGCAAAAGGAATTGACTCTCAATCAAATCAAAACTCAAATAATATTATTATTGGTTGTGTGAATACCCTTTCGTTTCCCGAATATTCTGTCTGTCTTTTGTCTGACCCGATGGAAATCAATTCTGTTTGATATTTTGCACAAGAATGAAGAGAAAGTACAAAGGGAAAAGAAAGTTGCGTAGGAAA
Organism: Orchesellides sinensis; assembly: GCA_027744375.1. Taxonomy (NCBI): domain Eukaryota; kingdom Metazoa; phylum Arthropoda; class Collembola; order Entomobryomorpha; family Orchesellidae; genus Orchesellides; species Orchesellides sinensis. Next base: position 16,414 of record JAHZNG010003356.1, read on the forward strand.
AAACAATAATGTCAAAAGAGCAAAGTGAATATAGGAAACATGCATGGAATATTCTATGGAAAAGCAAGTTATGAGAATATCACGAGGAAGAGAAGCAGGAAAAGGAATGATCTTTGGGAAGATGACGGATGGAGACAAAATAATGTCCTTTTTTATTTTAGACATGGCATATTATATTTTTCCTGGTAGCAATAATATATCATGGAAAAAAAGCTCGGTTTGAGTAGTGGCAGGCAATACCAGGTGTAAAAGTTTTGCATGTTACACAATTATTTTTTATTGTACAGTCGAATTTTTACGAAGACTCCCTCGTATTCACATGTTATGCATATGTTTATCCGTAACGGAGAAGTAAGTGGGACGGAAGCGAAGTATGTAGGTGGAAAAGACGAAATAGAGCTCTCTACCTGTATTCACCCAACCCGCATTAGTCTTAATGAAGTCACACACTCAAATCAATCAATTTAAACAATGACGGAATAAAGTAGCGGAATCAAAACCAAGCTGAGGTTACAAGACAGACAGACAAACAATTTACATGTACTTTTGCTGCATTCTTCACTTCTTGCATTGCTGCATTGAAATATTATACAAAAAACGAGTGGGATTCCACCCGTCCTCCACTTTATTTTTTATGCTTCCTCCTCCATTGTTCCACATTTCTTTGTGAAAGTGGATGAGAGCTGAAAGTATGCATATGAATGAGAAAAACGAGGAAAAATGTAAATATTCACGAAACTACATCCATCTCTCTCTCCCGCTCTATCCATTATATCGATTCCATATTTTTTCCTCCGCATCTCTCCTTTCTTGAGTGGAATAGTGAACAAGGTAAAAAAATGGGGATTCTTAAAAAACGTGTTTCTACCTCCACGTTCCTCTCATTTCCTATTTTCCACCAAAAAAAAACCTCTTGGATTCTGTCCTTTTTATTTTCTATGTGTAGAAACAAGGGAGTCATTTTCATATCCATACTAAAGGCCTCTTCCCACTAAAAAATATGGAATACCAACATGACTTTCCTTCGTAAAATAAACTTTCTCCAAGTTTATTCACAAACAAAGAAAGCAGTGAAAGCACCAAGTTTGTATCTATTTTTGTATCCGGTTATGCGGGTACCTAAACTGCGGGTGACTTTCTTTGTCTATTTAAAACGAATGTGAGCATTTGGTTTACATGTTTTTATGGAGAAAGCAGTGTATGCCAGGCAATAATAGTAAATGCAGAGGAGAACATAAATACTACGCATGATTATGCCTAAGTTGTAAAAAACCATTTTATTTTTTCAACTTAAAAAATTGCTGTAATCCATTTTTTACGAGGGTCTTCCCTTTTTCAACAGTTCCAACCCAAATCTACTCTGCATCCTTTTCTTACAGACAGTGGGAATAACGTAGGAATTTAGATTGTATTGCAGTATTGCCAGAGGTTGTAAAGGAACATCATCAAAAAAAACTCGCACCAAAACCAACGGCACAATATTACATTTAGCTTCCATATAAAAAAAATAGTAATATGCAATAAACACTTGAGAGTTTTTTACGACGGAGAAAGTATATTATGGAGTACTTTCTCCTGACTGGCAAGATACAAGCTAAACTGTGTCTCCCAGCTTCATTGTTCCACATGGACATGCCTCATTTAAAAAAAGCACACAAAATATAAATATAATTTTTATGGAGGAAAGCTACAAAAAATGATTTATACTTTTGTTGTTCCTTCTTGTGCATTTCATTCATTGTTGAGTGAGCAGCTGTGTTTTATCTGCCGTGCTCGCTAAGCATGTCGGTTCCTTTGTCCCACAAAACCACGTTCAAAATTATGTCACGTCGTCGCAAGCTATGCGAAAATGTAAATGAGAGGGGGTACTCATAGCAATAATCACATGCATCCATAACACTACACGAAATATCAGTGAAGAAAATGTTACAACAATAATAAACATGATTTTTGTTGTTCTGGTGCAAGAAGCGTGCAACGAGCCGGTAAAACGGCTCATCATTTTCAAGGCGGAGAAAATATGAAAAAAGAAACATGGTTGAAATACATGACAATGAGGGGAACAATGCATTATTATTAAGCAGCACAAGATGCTTTATGGTATTACAGTGTCCGTCTGTCTTTCTCTAAGTAAGCAGGTCATTGTGCCAGACACACACTTGAGTGCGAGTGATACATGATATGTTATCGTGACCACCATCCGATCTAGATATTTTATGTCATGTCTCAAAATACCAAAGACTATCTTGTATCGGAAGCTACAAACCAACAGTGGTTTTTTCTTTAGAGAGAAAAAAAATTATTTATTTATTGTAGCCCCCAAAAAAAGACATGAGGAAGAAAAGGAAAGGCCTTGAAGCTTATATTGGGATGCTTCTCCGTGTCTGATAAATGATAAGAGTGATATGAACATGATATGATGTAAGGCGCAAATGCCTTGGTTTTCTCCGTCATATGAAAACCCACAATAAATCTTTTACTGCTTTCCCTTTGTACATCTTGACATACAAAAAACGTACAAGGCCGTAGCTGACATGGCAAAAAGTGGGAAAAAACAAGATTCCTTCTTATGACAATATGACGTGATTCGGAAACTGATAAACGGGCTGTCAATGTAATGCAAGTGGGAGAAAGTGATCATTTGTACACACGAGTATCACAAGACTTTCCCCAGTTTTGTAAAGATTGGCTTGCTTTTGTAAATTTTGGGACAAGAAAAGATAAAAATTTATTGGTACAGCGTTATCACAGTTTGAATTGCAATGTCTGCTTGGAATTTTCTAATTGTGGCTAAATTGGAAATTCCTCTGTCTGCTCCAGTCATGTGACATTTGATGGGTTTGGGTGTAATCTTAGGAGGAAGGTAGGGGGAAAAGGCTACAAAATTCCCTTTTTAGCAAAAAAAAAAGTTCCACATGCTCACCAAGATTCTCCGCGTCTCTTTTAAGGTGATGTTTCTCTTGAAGATCAGAAGAAAACTTTTAGATGAGGCAAAGTCTTAACGTATCAATCAAGCTGTCACCATCCTGTCAAAAAAGGACCATCCTTTTCAAGACAAGGGAAACTAGACCGAGAATGTAGACTCTTGCTTCGTTTCCTCAATAAAAAAGGTGTCTATTCATATATAATGTATACATAACAATGCCTACCTATTTTAGCCTAGTCTGGCAGCCTTGATCCATTCCAGGAAGGGTATTCTACGGAAACATCTTTTCAAGTTTTACGGCTTTCGTGACCCTCACCATTTTTCTAAATGCTGACGCTAGTCACTAATAAAGAAAACGGTGTACAAATGCTGTATTTTTTTATAGCGAGAAGAGATTCATAGCAAGTTGTAAACAGGAAGTGAGTAGTTTAGCCCAAATAAAAAAAGAGCAAGTTGGGATGCAAGTCCAAAATCATAAACTAACATGAAACCGTACAAATACATGCACCACTCTGGTTTATTTCACTAACACCTCCCTAGTTTTCACTTGTGTGTAAAATAAACCTACAACAATCAGGTAGCCTGGGAAATTCCGGGAGAGCCAGGGAGTATTTTATTTTTGTAGGTTGTATCAGAAAGAGTGCGTAGCGATTCTTGTGTAAGAATCTTATTACCATGTCCTTCCTCCAAAGTCAGCCCTCTGGAGGAAACTCATTTTAAATAAATTATAGCAAAAAGAAAATCAATCCCAATGCCGAAAATAGCTGTAAATGCAAAAAGTATTAACGCGTGTATGAATGAATCTGTTGCATTATATTTTGGCCTGCACTGTGCATATTATATTAAGACCAAGCCAGACTCTCAAGTATGCCCATGTACAATGCTACAAAATTTTCATCTGCCTCATCCTCTCAATTATTCAGTTAGCGAATCTTTCGCTGACCTCACATTCCCATACAAACTTTTACTTAACAAGTTTCCCTACTACGGCGTCTACCAAATTACATGCTATTTTTTGGAGAAAGTCAGACAATTGCAATAAAATATGCATACAGCGCTTCTGTAGCATAACCAAAATTAGAATTTTACCGTGTTTTAATATTTATTAAGAGGACAGCTTCCGTCCTGACACCGCACTACCACCACCACTGCTATAAAAAGCTCCGCTTAAAAAAATCGGACGTTAACCCTTTTTTTCTGGGTACGTATAAAAAACATGCGAGTAACTAGTTAGGCACACACATAACATCATAAATGGAATGTATGTAGGTATATGTCATTTTCATTTGCCAACGCTGCATACACGATAGCGTGCATGGTTATTATGAGGATGATGATGATGGGAGCAAATGGGAAAGTTATTAGGGAGGAAGCTCATCATCAAAACTGGACAGATTGACGTTAAAAGGCTGCCACCATCATCACCATTTTCATATGGCCGCTCATAACCGTCATCGTGCCCATTTGCTCAACTCATTCCACTTTTGATGGTGATGATGATGGCATATTAAGCACACATTACACTACTCCCTATAAACCAACCAAGGGTCCATCTATAACAGGTCATACACTAATATTTACAGTGATCCATAAATGCCACCGGAGGAGACTCTGTGACAAAAAAGGATTTTTATTATTTTTCTCCTCCTTGTACGGCTTTTCATTCTATGTTTGACACATTCTGCGCAAGCAAGGTTTTTTTTATGCCACGTAGTTGCCCTCTGACATCTCACCATCATCTTCGCCGTCCATTTCAAAAGATACGGAGCAGAATTGCATTGGAATGGTGGGAAAAGAAGAAATAAACGTAGCAATTCTTTTGGAAGCGGTGGAAACAGTGGAAGGCGGAAGTGTCCCGGTTTTCTCTTGGCAATAACGACAAATACATACTTTATATGATGATGGAATGCACTTTATTTTATAGTAGAGTTGATATACGGTCAAGTTTAGAGAAGACGCTGTGTAGCGTAAAAAGGTGAGAGAAATGTGGATGAGTGTGTAAGAGTGATCATGCCATAAAAATACATAAGAAAGAGGCACATGTTCTCCGTCCAGACGAAAAAAAAGCTCAAGACTCACTTCCGATATAGCACACACTCACACAAGGAGAGAGGAATAATGGTGTGAAACGTAGTAAGGCTTTAGCAAGAAAAGGGTGAAGCTGAAGAGTTGTTTCCACCTCGCATTTTTCTCTGTCAACAAATCACTTACTTTTTTTCCTACTCTTCCAAAAATGTATACACAGGTCGTCGTCGCATGATGTTGTGTGTGTTTTCACCATCGGCTTACCTCCAGTCCTATATCCTGTGTGAAAAGAGGCTTTCACGGTCATGTGAGAAAAAATATCCGTATATTTCCCTTCGTTTGGCGTATTACTTTTAAAGATATGACATGCCACGGTGGAATAATATTGATTTGGCTCGTCTGTGTACAAAATACTATATTTTAGGTGTAAAAATAAGCAAATGTGTGTGTACTGCATAATTTGTGCATTAAAACCTTTTGGCAATACAGAGAGAGTAGTCTCTGTGATAAATATAATGATGGTTTTATTTTCTAAAGAAATATATAAAAAATCCCTAATGTTACAACAAGTATACCGTACTTTTCATCATTTATCATTATGGATAAGTTGTATGTAAGGCGGCGGGAGAGAGGATGTGTGAGCATTATGCGCGACGACTCTTTTGTTGTTGCTTGTTTTTGTGTGGCACAGAAAGACAGAACAAGACGCCAGAAAGGTACGAGTCATGCTGTGCACAGAATGCTACAAACATTTCTCTGTGCTTTCTCCCATTTTATGTTATGTCATGCAAAAGTTGCTGGTAAAAATAAACATGTGAGGAGTCTGGATGAGGAAGATGCTTAATATGCTCAGAAAGGATGGATTGACTGAATCCCATTTTTATTTATTGGAGGAAGCCACTTGTTTAAAGTTTTTTAGAACGGTTTCTCCTTTATATGTGCTGTAGCCATATCCTGTTTGGAAGTCAAAGTAAGCGTCAGATCCCGATTAGCATATTTGTTGGCAGTAAGAAACGTTGTTGCAAATGACTTAATAAGGATGTAAATAGTTTTACTTTAAAGACTAAATAGTTTTGGCAGCCTTTTAATATCCCATGTCGCCCCTGTCATAATTTTTAAGCCAGAAATTTCACCAGTGTTTTTCTAGAGTTTTCTCATTGTTTGCTAAATGCCAACGATAAAACCTCCGTGAATTGCCGCATGCTTTCACATTTTCCTATCGATAATATCACTACATTTTTATCACTGGCCTTCATATAAATTATATATTGCAATGTACACAGCCAGCAGTATACATTCTAATTTTTATTGGTGTGTTATTCTAAGGCTTGCCATGTAAACTGGGTATAAAGCCCTGATTTTTATTATCTAATCATATCCGAGACCTTGATTTAGTTCCCATCCTGCACCACCTCTCTCGTTCCCTGTCAGAGTCACAAAAGGTATGTTGGTCACGCCACACAAACAAAAATTGGTAGTGATGAACATAATATATTTTATTATATTATAATCGTATCTCAAGGACAAGGTTTTTTCCTGTCTGCCTCTTTCCCTTTGGTAAACACAGCAGTCCATCATTGTTTGTGTGTATTATGCTATCTGAATAGGTTGACATTGTAAAAGAGAAAGGAGGGGAAAAAATAGTCTATAAATCCCTTTCCTTTCTGTGTGTTGCCCAAACGAGCAAATTGAATTACAGGGAAATTGCATCAGTTCTGCTAGGAATCAAATGGGCTAAAAAATTAAAGACATGACTTTTCACTCTCCCCAAAAACCAACTGCTTTATTGTTTCATACACACAAAAATATCAGGATGTACATATACGGATGTTATTTTCTTAAGGTGAAATATGTATACCTGAGAGTAGCCAAACAAAATGACAAATAGTGTCCATGAGAAAATGGACCAATAATGTTTAGCCGTCTTGTTTTCTGTCTTGGTATTTTTCCTTTATCTTGAAAAAGTTTTAGTTGTGTGCATTTGCCTTGTAACCAGTACACAATGAATTATTAAGAGGGCTGAGAGGAGAAAGCAAAAGAATTCCTCATCTCATTTCCTCTCGCCTTGATACACTTTCTTAGGTGCACACAAAAAAGTTACTTTTTTAAACGGACTTTGGCTATATTAAGTATTTAGAGGAATGACTGCCTATTTTGATGCTACCGCTAATCTTATAATAATTTTCTGTGTACAATGTGCATATGCGGGCGGTCGACCTTCTTTATGGATATATATGAGACCGGAAGGAAATATAAGGATATTTTGTAATAAGTACATATAACCTTGAGGGAACTTTATTTATATATAAGAGCATAACTAACTTTTATATTTACATGAAACATTTAGCTTTTTGTGGTGGTCCCATTTACTTTGTGGGTTTTAATCTGGTCTCAAGTTATAAGCGGGGGGTCAATAAGAAACCAACTTTACTTTTGAGCGTGGAGAAAGTCTTGAAAAAGTAAATAAGGGGGATTTATTTACAATTTTTTACATGCGATTTGTTACTCCAAAGCTTTGCCATCAATCCTTCTTTCTCAGTTTAATTGTGAATGCAAGTGTAGCCAGTTCCCAATTCTTGTATTCTTTCCCTTTCCTTTTGTTACTTTGTTCTATTAAAGCAAAACAAAAGTAAAAACAAATATAAAAAGTTTTAAGAAGCAAACTGTACACCTGTGCCTTTCCCCTGTGTGACCAAAAGAAACAAGAAACTTTCACCAGTTAAAAACGGAAGTGAAAGCCAAAAATTTACAAATAAATTTCACTCTGTGTTTCCCTTCCAAACTTGTTTGCTTTCCTCTGATAAAGTAAAATCAAGTGAAATTGGTTTTCCCCAGTTATATCCAGCACTAACCCATATGTTTCTCTGGTTGTTCAATTACTCCAGACAGGAAAGGTCAAAAGGCTTATAAACCCCAGAAAAAAAGTTTGAAAGTGGATTAGTTATTGCGTTGCAAAGTGGTTTTAGGTTGTTCCTACCTCAATTTATTTCTTCTACTACAAAAAAAACTGAGAGTAGCTCGTGATTTATAATGTTGGAAAAGAATCCAATTTATTGGTAAAAATTGGTTAGACAAATTTGCCTAGCTTGATTATCTTTTACTTTCTCTCCCTCCTCCTCTCTCTCTGTTTTTGTGTGTGTTTTGTACGTGAATATCTCCAAAATATATATCTTTCTTTCTTTGACATATTTTCCCTCATTTGCATCTCCCATGCATACGAACTCACCATTTTTTCACCTCTTGGCAAACTAAAATAGCGACCATTTGGCACTCCAAAAAATTGGCACGGTTGGTTTATTTCGTAAGACAAAAAAAACAGAATCAATATTTGTTGTTCGCCAACAAAAAAATCCCCCCCCCACTGTAGTTTTAAACTTTCTCTACTTTCACCCTTTTTGTACTACAAGGAGAAGGGAAACCAATTGATAAAACTTTTTCTCCGTTTTGCTCACTCAACTTATTTTAATCTTTATTCCCAAGTTTTTGATGAAAAGTAGCAAAACATGTCAGGCCAAGTTTTGGTCCTAATCAATTACACATTCCAAGCAGGCCGTATGCATTACCCCATATCAACTACACTTCTTGCTTTCTCTTTCTCCCATTTTAAGATGCTTTTTCATTATTTTAATCCTATTTTTACTACCACGTTAAATTAACCAAGTAAATTGCCAAAAATGACAAATAAATTATTCAGCAGATGAGATCAAGATCCAAAATCCTGTGCCCCACCTCGCCATTTACATTTTCCAAGACTCCACTCTTTCCAGTAATCCAGTTTATTATGTATTTTCATTAATTCCTCTTCTCATTTTGTGACAATCGCCATCCAAAATTTTGGGAGGCAAGTCATGACAAATTTTTATTATTGTAACTTGCTCTGCCTAGCTCAGCTTTCTTTATGGTTGGCTATAAGATGACCCAAAAAGCTCTTTTTGGTATTCCACTCAAGATCAAATCTTGTTGGAAAATTATTCTTGGAATTTGCTGCAGAGGACAGTTCACTAAAAATCCAGACAGAAGTATGGATGTGCCAGGCTTACCAAAAATGTAAAACTCACAAAGCTGAAAAACTTTCACTTTGAATTCACCCACTCAAGCATAATATTTTGTGGTCACCATGAAAATTTTGGTGGTGGTGGTCAACGAGGATACACCGTTGATATACCTTTTGTTTCCTCTGCTTCCATCAGGGGAATCGGAATGAGAGGATAAGTTGATCTTTTAAAAGTTTCCATATTAAAGCTATCCACAGAGACAGACATTGGTTTCCGGTAGGAAAGAGAAAGCTGAGAGAATGCTTTCTCTCCCTTTTTTTTATTAGCCCTGTAATTGGTTCACTTGTTCCTGTAAAGCAGCTTAAATTTGCTTTTAAATGTGTTTTCTGGTGGAGCTCCTCCAACCCCATTTTAATTTGACTCTGCTGCCGCTCCTCTAAAGGGAAAACAAGGAAAAGCATCTTATCTACTACTCCCAATGGATTCTTCGCTTGTATAAAAACTGCAACTCAAGTGAAAGCTATGGAGAAAGCATGTATGTAATGTCATGTTAAATAATCTTCAATACCCATTTTACCTAGGGTAATATTCCTTGTGGATTAGTTTTTGTTATGATGGGATGTGGTGTCCATGGTTTGGGTTTTAGTTGGTTGATGCGTAAAAAATTCATGAAATGGAAGGATGAGCAAAAAAGCCTTATTTACATTGGATCCTCATCAAAGAAGAAAAGCAAGGGGAAATGTTATCCCATAATATTACCATTTTTATATATGACATGATCACTCACAGACGCAGACTAATGTGAAAACACACATTCATACCAAATAAATGAGTGTTTTCCTCAGAAACTTTTTTTTGCAAAGTGAAAGGGAAGTTTGATATGAAACAAAACATATTTTAGCATCATCAATGATATGATATGCTTTAGAGGGGAAAATAAAAGAAAGCAACGTCAAAAGAAGGTTAGCAAAAGAAACAAAAATAAGTTTTGGCAAGTTTCCATTTCGTTTAAGCCCTTTTTTGTCTAAGGATGGAATCGCTGGTGTTGATGATGATGATGGCGGTGGTGGTGGCTGTGGTGAATGGTGAGGTTCCCTTCGGACAGCTTTCCTTTCACTTTCTCTTTTTACTTGTTTTCGTACTCTTCCATTTTAGTCAGAATAAAATGAAGAGAATGTTACAGTTTATTGTCAAAGTGTATCTCGCGCCGATACTTTGCTAATATTTTGCAACTGGGTCAGAACGAGGGACTGGCTAAAATGCAATTTAGAATGTGAAAATGGCAAAAAGTTAATTGGATAAAGTGGCAATGGAATAAAACGAGGTTATTCTACATAGGCTATGATGTAATGCATAATGTGCGGTCTGATGTACTCCACAAAACGCTTCCCTCGTTTTCTCCTCCAAAAGAGGGAGATTAAGTTGTGAGATGATGGGAGCGATGAAAAGAAAACGGAATTCCAAATGGGATCTCAAAACGATTCTGTTGGAAAGAGAGTTGATGGGCTAAAAAGCAGAAAAGTAAAGGGAACGGGCGCCAGATTGACATGAAATGGATTTTTTTGCAAGATATTTTAGAGGAGAGAGAGGGAGAAAGCAGACAAGGTCTCTTGAACCACTTTCTCTGCTTATTTTGAGTGTATTTAAAGAGAAAGGGTCTCTTTTGTGGAGGAAATGGCAAGAAAATTGTGACGTATAATGGTAACTGACACTGGCATACATGATCATGACGATGACGATGTGAGAAGGAGAGAGGAGATGATAATGATGATGACTACTCAAGCATTTCAAGCTTAAAAAGGAAAAACCGCGGGATTTCTTGTGAAGAAAGAAAAGTTGTCTTGTTTCTGAGTTGAGAGGAGAGAGTCATTGCTGAACTGAGTGGGTTTCAAGAATGTTGCACAAGGCACATTCCTCCTCTTCCAGAATGTAAATGAGATCTTGTTTCCTTGAAAGGACCTCTTTCTTATTATTCCTTTTTTAATACAATATTATAATATACTGTCTTGATGGACTCCATGCAAGCAACTTGACAGGAATATCATCTTTTCACAACCAAATATACCATCTCCACACTTTACACAATACTTTCACCCGCTATCAGGCTATTCCTTATGGTTCCCTCTAGCCTTGTCTCAAAACCAAGACACACTCGGTGCTTCCTCGAACCACTTTCACCGTATTTTCAGCAAATTGTATGTGAAATCGGTAGGAATATATGTATAATGCTGTCATTATAGAAAAAACCAATAGTAAAAGGTCATATGTGATCATTACTACAGTACTTAAGGATATAAAAGGCGGTAAATGTAAAAAGGGATTGTGCCCCACTCCCCTCCCCCCAATGTTATTTGATTTTTAGGGGAAAGACATAATTATAGAGTGGAAAAAGCACAAAATTCTTTTACGAGTTTGTGTGGGGCACCGTGAAACTTTTATGATAACTTGGCAGTAGTACCATGAAATATAAAAATGCTTTTTGTCGGGGAGAAAGCACTCCTCATGGAATAAATATTTGTTTTTCTTTCTTCTTTTATGCTGAAAGCGCTTTATTATTTCTTGTCAAGAGAAAGCGAGTGTCATAAGCATTCAGCATGGGAATTAATTATAAGAGGAACAAAGATGAAAGAAAAAAACAGTTTATTATTTGACATGTCTATATTACTATTTTTAGCTTTCACCGACGTTTTAAACTAATGAGTAAAAACTAAATGGAAAAAGGGTGAAATTCATCGAAAATAAAAGCAGTTATATTGTTTTCTGACAATGTATTTGTGTCCCTTTAATGATTTTTACACTGATTTTCTATTTTAAATACCTTTAAATAAAGCCATGCTCATCTAGTTCAAACAAATCCTGGAAAATCGTATCTCATGTGGAAGAATAACGGCACAGAAAATTGTTCTTGACAGATGAGATTTCTCGGCGTAACATTTTAGCCTAAAAAGTTTTATATTATAATAGCCTATACAATTGTCCTTTCTTTTCTTTCTCCAGACATTCCTCTTATTCTTTCTTGTTCCCCGCAAAGTAATTACTATCTTGGGCCCGATAATATATAACTGGAATGCCCTGAAAGTATATAAAAAACTTATGTATGCATACATCATGCACGGTGGAGTATTTGTTCGTGGACACTTTAAAACGTCCCATCATCATCATCATCATCATTTTGACGAAGAGGCAAGGACAAAGAGAGAGTTTTGTAGCATTAATGTATCAATTTCTCTTCAAGCCATGTACTTCCTCCACACTGCTTTCTCCCAGCATGCATTATATAATCTGTGTAGCAGCGAATATATTCTTTCATGCTCCCATTTTAGTGCCCATCTTGAAAGACGGAGACGGTAATTATGGTGACAAGACATGAAAAATGGTTTGTAGTTGACAACTCATGCAGGTATCATCATCCTCTCATCTTTTCCACCAACCATTCTTCCTTTCTCCTCTATATTGCAATTTTCTTGGGGGAAAGAGGACTAGAGGGAATATCCTGGAAATTCTTAGGAAAAGCAAAGAAAACTCCATCTTTTTCATCATGAACGAACATACTACTCTCTTTCTCTCGTTTATATTTGGACTTGTGTACATTAAATAATCCAAGCATTGTTATTCCCCTCCACAAGTTGATTGTTCCAAATTTTGTTTCTTTGGGCACAATGGGCATTGTCATGTTTGGCTTGTGAAAAGGAGTTTGCCTTGTATGGGCATATTACACATGGACTACTTTCACCAAATCCTTTTCTAAATTAAAGATATACTATCTGGACAGAGAGAAAGTCTTTTCTGTCTTACTTCCTAATTATAGGATCCCTAAAACAAGACTTGAAACAAGTCGTGCCTTCCTTCCTTATTTAGTTTATTTAGAAGGAACAGAAAGAGACAACACATTCATGCATGCAAACATGACATATAAAAGTATATTTTGGGCAACTCTTTAAATGGGCACATGAGTGAGAGAAAGACTATTTGGAGAGAAAACATATTTTAAAGTCCTTCTGGCACAGTGGCGTGAGTGGGAATGAATGGGATCATAATTCCATAATGGAAGAAAGGGAAAATAAAAAGTGATGAGCATTTGCTCAAGGACAGGACAGGTTGAGTAAAGCTCTCTGTGTTTGTAAATGAACGCCATCATTTCTCCAACTTTAATTCACTTTTGTTTCTTAAAATTTAGTCAGTCCTTTTTTAAATGAGAGTTGTCCCTCAAGCCATTAAAATTCATTTTGGGCTCAGTTCAAGTGGCTCTCTTTAAATGCACCTACTTTCACAAATTGCATCGCTCTCCAAAAGTAGAAAGAACATGGTTGAATTGGAGACTAGAGAGACGCAATAAGAGTTTATACTTTTGACAAAGATGAAACGCCCCTTGAGCTTTTATTCATCCAAACAAAAATTATTAACATTACTACTAGCTTAATGGTATATTTACATTTAAGATATATTTGTGCATGGCAATGTTATTATGCAAGTCTATTTTTTCATAGCACTTTCACTTTAAAACAGTATACAAAAATTAAGTGAACTCCAGACTGCCATACTCTTTCAATACATCCTTTCTCCTCTGTAGAGTACCATCTATCAGGCTAATTAAAGCTGGTCTGAATCTGAATTGAAGCAAAAAAAAAAGATTTTTTTTGATGGAGTGAGCAAAAGAGAAAGAGAGAGGGTAATTCATCTGTGTAGAGAAAACAAGGTGCATATATGCATACTGATGCTGGATTTGTTTTTATTGTGGCTTGTCCAAAATTGAAGGATTTTCCACCATGCTTTTTACGACGGCAATGAAAATTGGATGGCGACCTTTGAATAGAGCTTGTGCATTAGATGAGTAGGGGAAAAGGCTTGTAAATAAAATGGGCCATAAATGGGCTACTTTCCCATTCATTTCCACTTTCACAATGAGCTAGTCAATGTGAGTTTGCTTTTAATTACTTTGCTCTCATACCCACTCAGCCGTCATTATCATCACAGATGGCTTCGCTCCCATCAACAATGTGTGTGGGTCGAGAGAGTAGAAGGATGACCACGTTCAAATTCCAACCTCTCGTCTGTCTCTTTCCCACGCAGTTCATTGTCACATTGGCAAAATTTTAAAAAGTGTATTTTTCTTTGCAAAAACGACTTGTGTACCTGTGTGCCTAGTCATGACTGCGTATCATATTGCTCAAAAGCTAGGTTTGTTTGTGACTCCTCTTCAATAGCCATATATCCTTTAAATTCCTTTCCTTCCTCACTTTCATTAAAATTTCTTTTGATCTTGCACCTCTCCGTGCCACCGTCTCTCTTCAGGCATACAAAAATCCCTTTGCATTCATTTGTACTTTCACTAAAATGGGATTTTGGTATTTCCCAGTCCCAGCCTCCTCAACCTGAAACAAGAGAGAGAGAGAGAGGAGTGGAGGGAAATAGTAGATAATTAATGAATTCTTTCTGCCTCACCTCATCCTGAAAAATGAAAGTGGAACGTGAGAGGGAATATTTATGACGGGGATAGAAAATCCACAGATAATTACTTACCTGCTACAATTTACCTACAAACAGTTGATTATGGCAGTAGTGATATGTGACGCCACGCTGTTTGGGAATTATTGTCAACAGTTCTGTCTTGTGAATAGGTTAAAACCCCAAATTCGTTATACAAATTAAGGGAGGGAAAGAAAGTAGATTTGGAATACAATGTAATGCATTCTTTACTAAAAAAAAGTGGTTCGAATAAAATGAACTGTGTGACAGATCCAGATCAGAAAGTGGTAACAATTAACTGATACACACACACACACACGCACATACGCATCCCATACCTTTCACCGGAAATAGATTGAAAGCAAAAGGAACAACTAAAACGATGTCAGATCCTTGGAGTTTCATGGATTCAGGTTTTTTCCATACCTACTCGCTTAAATTCAAAACTCTTGTAGTAAAAAAGCGTTTGTCACACAAAAATATCTACTTCACAAAAAAATATATATCGGATGCAGTAATTTATTTAGCTCACCTTTCTTTATACTTCCACACAAAGGCACGTGCATGTATAAATAAACAAAATTATATTTCCTTGGAATTTACCAGCAGCATCGTTACGTTTGATTTTCCTTGAAACACATTCTAACTTTTACTTTCTCCGTAAATCATAATAACATTTTTGGGTCGAGCAAAGGAAATTGAACATAAAAGAGTGTAAATTGCGCAGCAAAAATCACACTTTTTACCTGCTGCTCAACTTCATTGTTATTTTTTTCAACTTTCTCTCAAAACCTAAAATATTATTGGGATTGCAGCAAAAAAATCTCAACATTTGATAAAAAAGTAATAAAACAGAGCATTATTGTGTCATGCACACACACACAGAGCCACCAGTGTGACCAGTATTTTTTTTATTGAAAAGGACATGGTTTTTAGCTATATTTCATCTTTGGATGAGAGAAAGCGGTTGTCCACGTGAACTACTATAAATATATATCGCCACAATGGGAATGATGGAAAGGAGTAGAAAGCGTAATGAAGGAGCAACGTGAATAAAAAACCTTTTGTGCAATTTTTATTTTTGGACTCTAAGAAACCCTTAGCAAACAGTATGCCTTTCCATGTGATTTAAAATATTATATATAAAAAGGTACGTTTTTACAGGAAACCAACTCTTCTGCCTCTTTGTCATGTAATAATATTGTGCGTGTCATATGTACTTGCTATAGTGGTGGTCTACTACTACGAAGAAAAATAATAATAATCCTCATCCATATAGCTGTTGTGGAGCGAGACACTCTTCTGTAGTAATATTATGTTATATATAGACGTAAGAGAAAACAAGTGCCACTTTTTTTGGGTCGTGACTTTAGTCTAGAAAAAAAATCCAGCCTCCTCTCTTCAAATCCTCTTACAACTTTTTCCTATAAAAAAGGGATATACTGATGATATACAAGGTAATATGGTATTTTGTGGCAGGAGAAAGTAAGTGAAAGCAAATTGGTATATATTTTTGATGCTCTCTTAAAGAAAAAAATAATACAGAGAGCATATAGGTTACTCTTTTTTGGATTTGGCTCCTTTCACATTTTTTTTCTCGTTATCTTGATTTCCAATACATGTACTCATATGCAACTTTCTCCTGCCTGTTGTGATTATCCAAGAGGAGAAAGTGAGTACATAAAAATATAACTTGTTCGACTTGTGTCAGAAAAAATCAAGACATCATCATTCCCATCAAATTTAATATTCTTTTCAAGAGTGAGCTCATCCTCTTCTTGTGAAAAGTAGTCTCGTCTGCAATGTATAAAGGTAATGTATGTACGTGTGTTATATACAAAAAAAGGCATGCAATCTGCTGTGTACACCTTTTGTCTCTTTCCCCTTTTGCAAAAGAAAATATCTCCCAGCGTAAAAAATGGTAGAGTCACTCGAGAAAAATAAAATGCACAGCACAACCATGCCAAAAAAATGGGCAGTGTAGTATTGCACAGACACTCTTACTAAAACTAAAGCCAATTGTCACTTTATCATCATCCTACCCCATATTCCAATACATTATGAAACCCTGCTTTCCCTCAAGGAGAAAGTGCTGCTGAGACAGATTAATCTTCTGGTCACACCATATGACATTTGTCATATTGTCACACACGCAATTTTTTTCCGTGATGATGAAATATTAAGGAGGAGAAAAGAGAATGTGTGATGCAGCATCATGTATTTTCGAATTAGACAATGAGTGTTGCGCATTATATGCAGCACACGAAAGGTGACATGGTGAAAGTATGAAATTGGCAGACGAGTACATTAAAGCCTTGCTTGCTCATCTGCCAAAAAGTAGTTGTGAAAGTAGCATAGCAAATAAATAAGCAGCGAGCTATACTCTATTGCTTTCACCATATATTCACATTTTTTTGTGTGGATGATGAAAGTGAAAGTTATTTTTGTCTAGCGTGTGCTTATGTAACCTTTGCAAATGACACGGGAGTAGGAATGAGACACAAGCCGCAAGGTTTTTTCTTGTAGACTCATCCCATAAGTTGCTCCTTGCATGCATCCAATCCACTTTTATTTTGTCTCCATTACTTTTGAAGGAAAAGTGATAGGTGCACACACATGATGTGGAGAGGTTGTTGAGTGAAAAGTTTTTTTTTACAAAAATACTCTTGTTTTGTTTAACTTGTTCTTTGTAGTTGTTTCCAGTTGACCTATAAAATATCCCGCCGCATATGGTCATCTCTTGCGGTGGTATCTTGTATTCACACATTTTTTTGTGATATGCATGCATGACCGAGTATAAGAATAAAAAAGAGAAAGTAAATATGAGAGAGTGAGAAAAAGGATGGAGAAAATTGACTTGTGAGCAAGATTGGTTGCTCACATGACGATCAGGATGATGAGAAGGATGATTGGATATTTTGCTTTAATCTTTCTTCTTTCGTACAGCTTTATCTTTTATGCTTTCCCTTCCTTGCTTGCATGCAAGATGCCATGTCATGTGCTTTCTTTTTTTTCGTGTCGATGAAATTGATTTTTCTGAGAAGAGAACTGAGAAGATTGCTTTTTTACCGAATATTCTTCCACACATTCCTTTACTTTCTCTTGTGTTGGACAAGAGAGATGAGTGATGAGTGGCTTTTTTTATCGGGTGAAAGTGGGAATCTGTTGATGTATCCGCTCTGAGGAGAAACGTGACTGACGGTTGGGATAATACATTCACTCTACCATTATTTTATCCAATGTGATTGTTAAACCAGAAATAAAATATTTTTAAAACAATCTAAGCCAAAGGTTTTATTTTAAATTTTTGAAAAAATCCCAGTTTAAAAAGCCACCATGGCAAATATTTGTATCAATTTAGCTTTCACCCTACAATTTCTATTGGTTGCTTGTGCACTCGACCCAAACAATTGCAGTGCACTTTACGAATTTTTAGTATGAAAAAAAGGCAATTTGTTGGTTGACATGGCATACATCCCCCTGGCTGTATATCAGGAAGAATATATTTGTAAACTTGGGAGGAATGTAAGTAGGCGTAGTGTGCTTTCACCTCCCAATTCCTCCCACCGTAAACAAGGCCGTCAGACAGGGAGAAAGGATGCATGACATGCTGTACAACATTTATTTTATTCTAATATTTATTTATTCCCAGGATAATAATGTGACGCATGAAGCAAGCCATATATACCACCATTACCCATTATGCTTTCACCTTTCCCTACTTGTTATTCTTGGAAAAAAATTCATCACACATTTTTCTCAACCTACTGGGTTCACACGACATGAACTGTATTTTTGTAAAATAAATTCAGTAAGCCACTTTTTTACAATTTTTACGCTATCACGTATTTCATCATATAAAACGTAGCTCTTCCATTCATTTCTCTTCACCCATATTTTCCATTATTTCTAAGCGTCTCCCCGTGTGTTTATTTTATGCATGAAAAAGCACACAGACTTTTGGAAACATCAACATTTCAACTAAAAAGCCATGATGATGTATGCATCTCTAGGTAAAAAATATGTACCCTTTGCGCAAAAAATGTGCATTAGCAGAGGCGAGGAGAAGATGAAAAAAATGAATGGAATTCCTATCATAACATATCATCTCCAACATAAATTTTGACATAAGCTACAAGAGACAGCGCTACTTTCTACTACCACCAAAAAAACCAAGCTTTCTCCACTTTTCTCCTCTGATTTTTTTTCGTGGCCTTTGTGACTTTCACTAAACCACTTTCACGTACACTTTACCTATTTATCATTTTTTTCAAGATGGCATATCGTATTTTCTTGTCTGTCTGCCTCCACTCCTATATTTATTTATTTTTTTTTGATGAAATGTAAGCGGATGACCTGTGAGTTGATGTACATTAGCGAAAAGTAAATTGTATAGTGCACACACATATTTTGCACTTTGCAGCTCACAGTAGCTCGTTAAAAATAATGTCAGCATATATATTTATGTAAATTATTGCATAATTCGCACAAGTACTACTAACCGTCACGAGGGAATGAATAATTGTCGAATACTTGTTTAACTGTCACATATTTTGCTAGTTTTATTTGCACTCTGGCTTTTAGCAAGCCAAAATAACCCTACCCAATTGTATTTTAAGGGGAAATGTTAAAATTAGTAATTTTTGTGAATTGCAGAGGACGACCTTGACGATTTGAATCTTCACGTGACTCGTTACCGACCCGAAGAGTTGAACAAACTTGCCAAAACAACAAAATTTACAAAGAAGGAGATTCAACTAATTTATCGAGGATTCAAGCAGGTTTGAAAAATACCTACCTGCCCTGCTAATTAGTAAATGTATGCAAGAATAATAATAATATAATTTTATATGGGTGCAGGAATGTCCGACGGGTCTCGTTGATGAAGATTCATTTAAGGATATCTTTGCCCAGTTCTTTCCGCAAGGCGGTACGATAAGGATAACGATAAGCAAATAAGATTTTTAAATGGTTTTGGGTGTTTTGCAATTTATATTCGTTTTTGGTTTGTAGATGCGACGCACTATGCTCACTATGTCTTCAACACACTCAAGCAAAACTCATCCGGACAAATCAGTTTTGAGGTGAGTCGTATGATCCACATAAAAGCAGTATGAGCTAATTAATTATAATTACATACGATAAAAAACTAGTATTTCAGCATAAAAGTCAGTATGCTACACAGAGTGAGAAGGTAATAATCGTACTTGTTTTACAGCTTAACAAATAAAACTAAAAATGTTATAGTAAAAATCCGTAATTAGACAAGTTTCATCAAGCCAGCTATTAAATCCAATCCCTTTTTCGAAGAAAAAAAAGGAGTTGTAAAAATAGGATGCTATAAAAGAGTATTGAAGCAGCGAAAGTGAAATAAATGGTATTGGGTGCATAGTACAATGCGAGTTTGTTTTTTATTGCTGTTTGAACTGGATCGGCTATAAAAAAAGAGACTGATGCTGGTGAAATGAAAGGATGACAATGAAAAAGTTGCAATTGTGTATTTTTGTTTACTCATACAAACAACCACACACAAGCTATAACACGGTGAAAGTTATTGAAAACAGTAAAAAACAAGGAGGGTAACATGATACGTCTTGTTCACACAATCACACACTTTTTTGCTGCCTCACTGACAAAAGAGATTAGGAGAAAGTGGTGAAAGCAAAAAGCTATTTTTTTATCTTGAGATTGACATTTATATTCTGGTGGTGGAATGTATTACATGGAGAAATGGAGTCACTAGCAAAAATCCCATTCTTTTATCCAAAATCCAACATCATTTTTGTCTGTCAATTAACTTTTAACGCTGAATGAGTATTCCGTACTTAAGCTGAATTACAATTCTGGGAGTGATTGATAAAAAAGGATTTAGTAAGAAAAAAGAGTAAGTATCTCGGAATTGATCCATGTCACTTACTTACCTTCCATCACTCTGCCAGTTTATACTAATGAACCCCTTTTTATCCTCCTTCCCACAAATAACAATTCTCTGAATTAATTTTTTCTTCTTGGAGGAAAGAGAAAGCATTTTTACTTTCTCCAGACATGTCTCGCCTCAAAATGAGCTGAGTAGGCAAAAATAGTACGTTAATTCTGAGAATGATTTATGGTTGGTGTAATGGAATGCTATCAGTTAGTAAAAATTAAAGACGATTTGTTATTTCAACTTTCTCTGCTTTCTTTTCCTGTAGCAAATCGACCTAAACCATGACGGCGTGGTTACAATTGACGAGCTGGTAGAATGGTGCTGCCGTGACGAGAGAATTCTACAATCTTTGGAAATGCTAGATACAATTTTGTGATCATTTTTGTGAGAACACAACAAAAGCCAACTCTATTCGCGCATCTCTCTCGAAAAAGTATTTGCAACTCGTCACATAATTCTCAACAAGACAATTGATTTTGAAAAAAATAATAATTACCTTATAAAAAGCCAATAAAACAAATTACATTAAAAAAACATTTAAGATAATATAAGAAAAGCACATCCTATCATCCTGTATCTACCTTGTAATTAATAACAATGTAAACAAAACCTTGTAGGGGCAAACTCTATTAATTAAATCTTAATTAAAATTTAATTACTATCGTCCTTGTATCCACATGACGTGTACCAATGTAGTAAATATGTATTTATGTTTACAGAAAAAACTCTTCTAAAAATAACTCTCTTCCCTCAACCCTAACTCTTCCTCTGTCAACTTTTACACCAAAAATGGGAACGCACACCAAACAATACATTGTTCTTTACTACATTGTTAAAAGGAATCTAATTACTTGTATAATGAAAGCATGTTTTAAAGCCCCGTGTCTATATTCTACTAGTCCATCATTCGTCTTCTAATTAAATTCCCTACATCGTAATGCCACCAAGTGTGCTAGTGTATTTACAGTTGAAATCTTTTCAGATTAAAAATACCTAATTAGTATGTAATGTACAATTGCAATATTATCTAAAAGTAAGCCATAATAATAGTTGTAAAGTGTACTGTCTACATAATATTGAGATGGTATAAATTACATAGGTTTCTTTTTCAAAATTATCCTAGCGTAGTTGCTAAAAAGCTGTAGACTCTATTTATATAATTATGTATACATCTCTACATATTACCTTGAAATCCAACTCTGTTTATTATAATTACTAAAAAATTTGCATTACAAATAAAATTGATGAAAGTCCTCCACAACAAGTGTTACTTTCTCATTCTATCATCTACATCCTAACAACATGCATAGTTTTGCATAGTGTGTTGCAAAGGTAATCTTTTAAATACTGAATATTTACATGTGAAAGGTTCAAGAAAGTGATAATTATTGCACAACAGGTCAAAGTGGAAGCTTCATTTCCTGCCAAAGCCGGAAATGCTATTTTACCTTAATTTGCATAAAATGCCATAATTTTTCAAAATCCATAAACTGCTTTACTTTTCTTCTACTTGATATATAGTCTTACGTGGGCGCTGTGACCTACGACTGCAACAATGCAATTGAAGCATGACCTACTTTATACAATGCAAGTGCTTGTCCCTTCCTTCCACCTACCCTCTCGTACTTAACATTTGGTTCGAATCATAACTCAACATTTATTACTGCGCAGTTATCAGTAACTCAAAACACATGCATTCGATTACGAAAAAGTGAGCCTAGGCAACTTATTGCTTAAGTTTACGTATCCCTTCGTTCCAGGCATGCGTTGCGTGCATGAATAGAGCGTAGAGACAAGACATTGCTGGAAAAGTTGAAAACGTTTGCGACTCAGCAGTATAAAAGGAGCAGTCGGACTAAAATTCGTGTATTGGTTTCCCGACTGTTGAACAAAACTGACGTATCATTTTTCTTGTTCATTTAATCGTTTTCAGAAGTTTTTTCCCAAAGTTCCCAACGTTCTCTGTGTATAAAAATATTGTTTGAATAAGTTTGATAGTTTCTTGAAATCTATTTATTTCAAAGGGATTAAATTGGTCTTGTAACAACTCCCACCATGAATACTACGCAAGAGATTCCGGTGAACGTTCTCAAACCTCATAATGGATATGACAACATTTCCGAACCGGTTCCTGGAACATCGAAGCAAATGATGATGGAAATGGAATCTCAACCGAAACCTGGAACATCGAAGCAAATGATGGAGTCTCAACCACCGCCAACGCCACCGCCAAGTGATTCAGATGAAGAAAAAGTGGTGTACTCCCCAACTGACAAGGCTGAAGTAACAATGGACACCCTCAAGTACATGTTTGCCACGCGGGACACATTAACAGAGAAGTAAGTCAACGTAACTTTTATTATGAAAGGATGAATATATAATTATTGTGTAAATAATTATATATTTTTATTTTAGGGGATTCAAGAATTTGCCCAGGTTCTTCCTTCATGAGCGAAGGATGGCTGCAGAAAAGTTCCGAGAGCTGGCCGATTCCATGCCAGAAGTGTATGGAGAGATTGGGAGCGACAACTGGATTCGGGGTTATCTTTGCCATTTGAATGAGCCCGGAACTGTTGCCAGGGATGACGTGGATCGCTGGCTTGCGGGTGACTGTGGCTTCACTCATATTTTTTATGTGAGCAATTACTATAAACTAATGTGTGAAATTTAATAAGGCAGGTTTTCAGTGTATGTTTTGAAATCGGAGTAACATTTGTTTGTATTTTTTAGAAGAAGAAGACGAAGAAGGCTACATCTGAGAAGAAAGGGAAACTGGTTTCAGCAACCATTACTGGAGGGGACCAGACGAAGCCCAGGCTGAAGCATGCTGTGATTTCCCTGAGAAAGTGCGATGAGGAGGCTGGGGGAGACAAAGGGGAATCCAAAAAGAGAAAGTTAAGCTGTGAGGATGTAGAACGGGAGTGATTTTTATGGTACTATGTTTATTGATCATGTACTTTTAGCATAGTAAGTTTGCACTATTTTGTTTTTGACCGACACCCTTTGTTTGGTACATCGTTTTTGTTACTTTGTAGTTATTTACGTACAAAATTTTAGTTATGTAGGTTGTTCAAAGTATTAAACGTGTGTGTAAGCTCAATTACGCAACTAAAGAAACTTGTTAGTTTAAGGTTTTGGCTCAAATATGTAGATGTAGGTAGGGATGAATTATAAAAATACAATAAACTGGAATTGTACCTATTTAAACCTAGTTTTGTTTACATGTCTTATATGTATCAGTGTATATTATCGAATGTGAGTTAAGCTAAATAGTATGCCTCAATCAACTACTTCTCCTTTTCTTTTACATTCTCCTCAGCCTTGTTCCCAATCTTCTTGCGCTTAGACTCATTAGGTGGACGACGACGTCTTGAAGGCTTGTCCCCATACCGCTGTTTATGCTTTTCCTCCTTAACCTTATCTGCAATCTCTTTAGCCTCATCATCCGACTTGTCGTGCCGAGTCCTCAAATGCCTAACCAAGATACCTTTCCTTTTAAAAGTCCACTCACAGAGGGTGCACCCATACGGCCGCTCATCTAATAACAAGATTAAATTAAAAAATCAAGTTTACAGAATAAAATAAATTAAATCAGCTTACTCGAATGGGTACTGAGATGTCTTAAAAGATCCTTTTTGAACACAAATGCCTTGATGCAAAAGTCACATCCAAACTTTTGCTCCTCCTCTGTGTAAGCATGAGTCTTTAAGTGCATTTCAAGAGACCTGATTTTAGAAAACGTCTTGCCGCACTGGTCACAGAAGAATGATGCATCCTTATCCCCATCCTCCTCCTTCTCATGAGTCTTTTTATGCTTCATAAGGGTCCATCTTGCGGAAAACCGCTCCTTGCACACTGAACACCCATACGGGGTCTTCCCAGTGTGGTCTCTCCGGATATGGACCTCGAGTCCCTCTTTGCTGGCACACTGCTTGCCGCAGTTATCACACATAAAATGCTTGACTGGGTTGTGCACCGACGATTTCAAATGACGTATCAGTTTCGACTTTGTAGAAAACGCTTTCGAACATTTTGGACACTGGTAAGGTTGGTCCCCAGTGTGGATTGGTGAATGGCAGTCGTATTGGGACTTTGACACAAATCCCTTGCCGCAATGCTTACATACCACAGGCCACGGCTTATCCCAGCACTTGTATTCATGATACTGAATAGCCTTCTTTGATTGAAACGTTGACTGGCAGCGGAGACACTTGAAGAGCAGGGGACGCTTTTGGACAAGTTCGAATTGTGACGGATCCATGACACCTTCTTGTCACCTGATTAAAAAACAAACTTTAATTAGTCTTTCTATTTCATATTTAATTAATTGGAGCAAACCTCAAATACTTACATTATTTCTATTTTCTATTTGCCTTGACTAGAAAAAGACTCACCCAAAGTGTGAAACAGCTGATGGCTGATTAGTTGATAAGGACATACACAAACCAAGGTGACGGGAATCGGAAACGTGAGCTTGGTGTGACACATGAGATAAGATAAGAAAATGTACGTTAGATTGTGACACAAAAGAATTAATTACTGGACAAATGTTTAAGCTACTAACTTGATTTTCAATAGAATGACTTTGTAAACAAAAGAGTGATGCAACAAGTGGCTTTTGGGTCGGAAGACTGGAATACTGTAATCCGTCTAATGCTTTCATCTTGGATATGGTCAAGGATAAGGAAGGATGCTAAGCTGGTGTAAAAGCAACGTGTCAACGTGTCTATTATGCTGGGATGAAGGAAGGGAATAAAAAAGGGAGCATGATTCATTATTATATGCATATTATAGTAAGCTAGGCATTGTAGGCATCTCTTAACAACGGGAGTTTTAATGAATAGTCAATAGTAGAAACACGTCCAAATGTTTCGTACAGATGACAGAGTTGGAGCCGAAAGTTCCAAATAAAAAAGGTGATTTTAATTAATTCTTCAGCATTTATTTTCAAATCATTTATCATTATTGTAGTGTAGTAGTAAAATGTATAACAATAACAATAATCCTGGAATAATGCATTACGCTACGTTATTTTTAAACATGCTTATGTTGTATGTACAATTAACAAGGCATAAGTTAATTTCTAAACATGAATTAAGTTTTGTAAAAAGGTACAGCTCTTCCAAGACACGTTTGTACTTTCGGGTTTTCATTCAATTAAAGAGCTACACATATTCATTGTATTTACAACGAAAGTCCTATTCTTAAACCTAATCAATTGGTACAAATTAATAGACTTTCACATTGTAAACCAAAATAAGTTCATATAAGTGAATAATACAAAAGAAAGGTAAAAAAATGCAAAATATAAAAGAGAAACAGAAATGGTCCATCCCTTCAGACTTGTCTCATTGCTGAAACCGGTCAGACTCCTGGATTCCGCCTCCTCATAAATAATGACTGGTGCGGTGGCTGTCCTGGTACAATTTCCTGCATGCCAACAAAAACACAATTTCAAACTTTTAAATGCAATCGATACATGTGTAAATATAATATAAATCAGACAATTAATTGTAACCAGAGTTAACTAACCAAAACTTATTGTGAGCAGTCTTTGACGCTGGCGTGAAGGCTTCCTCCTCATAATGTGTCTCCTCTGGATCCTCTTCCTCCTTCTTAAACACTCCATTATCTTTGTAATTCTCGTCAATGTACAGTCTTAAATCCACCTGCCAATGTATTAGCTTGACGCACATTTCCTCACAATGCATCTTCTTCCGACATGTCTGCTCAATTTCCTCAATCGTCGCCCTCAACTCTGGCGCACCTCTCTCAATCTCCTTGACCAACCGCTCAGCCGCCAACTTGAGTTTGGAGGACATACTCATGCCTCCATCGGCAAATACGGAGGTGATGCTGTCTGTATTCAAAAAGTCCTTGCTTAAGGCAAGTAG
This sequence comes from Orchesellides sinensis, assembly GCA_027744375.1. Taxonomy (NCBI): domain Eukaryota; kingdom Metazoa; phylum Arthropoda; class Collembola; order Entomobryomorpha; family Orchesellidae; genus Orchesellides; species Orchesellides sinensis. The sequence goes on from JAHZNG010003356.1 coordinate 42,646, forward strand.
CTGCTCCAGTTGCATCCCCAACTCCTTCTCTCTCTCCACAAATGCTTTCCCCTTCATCCTTCTCCCTCCTCCTCCCTTTCCCCCGTTTGCATTCAAGAACTGACAATAAATAATAATTTAAAAAAACAGTTCATGGTTTAATTAATTTAAACTCACCTGTTAAGTATTTCCGGTTATCATTATAAAAAGTGTTATCTTACCTCAGAGTATTTTGCAAACTGGGTTTGCCATTCTTCCAGCTTGCTCATAACCTCTACAGCCTCATACGCATGAGTCCAGTCCGCCTTCATCTGGAGAACTGCTTTCTTGGCGATGGTAATAAATTGATCATGAGCTTCAAGAAGTTTACAATGGAGTTCGTCGCTGTTCTCCCCCTCCACAAGGACAACCGAGCTAGCGTCAATTTTCAGCTTGTTTTCACACTCAAGGATAAGACTATGCAGCTTATTTCGCATTTCATAGATTTTCAAAGCCATGATGCTCTCACAACTCCTCTATTTCCTTAAACACCTTTTAAAATTATTAACTAGTTAACTAATTGTAATAATTAAAGCCGATAGTAAGTATTTATTACGATTACGACCACTACGACAAGAATCATGGAATTAACTGAAATAATTTTTTCTTGGATTTGTCAGCCAGCCACCTACGTAACCTAACTGGAGAGACGCGTAAGTCTTTGTGCTGTCTTTTTTTGCATTGCATTGCCTGAGCGTCTTCCCGTTTTGCCTAGCCACGCATGCCATCTGCAGATATGATAGATGTCAACATATTTGCATTGCTTATTAAGTGTTTTAATTTCTCTAATGTTGGATTGTATGGTTGTGGTTATGCGTTTACTTTTTATTATTATATTTCAAATTGTGTACAAATAGTCTAAGGTCAACTCATTATCAAGGACATGTATAGCATAGTTGACTTATACCATTTCAAGCATTATGATGAAAGTAATAGACGTACTTTTAGAAATGAATAGGTGCCAGTTAGACAGTTTGGCTTGATGCATAAACTTAAATTTTTTTTAAATTTGTAACTGCAACCGTCACATGTCAATTGCGAATACATGAAGAAGAAACATGAATTACTGTTTGTGAAAAAAAGCGAGTTAAAAGCTTAAATACATTGTTTTGATAATTTAATTTGTTCATATTCATAAATCGCAGTATGTATGAATGAGAATCATGTGATGTAACGACTCTAACTCTACAAAAAATACTAATAAATGATAATTAAAAAACGAAAAGCAGATAACTAGATTAGGTAATACAGAATATAATGGTAACGCATCTTTAGGTTTTTAGGGTTGAGCTCGTAGGATATGTTTTTATAAAAACCAGTACTTAAAAGCATGCCACAAGATGAAATACACATAACAAATACCCCAAAGCAATGCTATCCCCACCAGCCCATACAGCACTGTACCAACCTAAAATTTAAAAAAAAATTATTTCAATTAATTAGAGAACAATAAAAAATTGTAGGATATGAAGTGGAAAAGATTAGCTTTGGAAAATGTCAAGAATTTCAAGATTTTACTTACAACTTTTCCAGCAAAGATTAAAATCTTGATGAAGCAGTGCCGTTTGTAATGCTCATCAGGAGTGTCCGAGCTTACATCTGACACGTCCGTCCTGATTTCCTCCATAGATATGTTGGTGCTTGACATGATTGCTTCTGCTTCACTGCTCACACAAATCCAAAAACTTAAACAACGTTTTAAAAAATCCTTGTGCAAACAAATTAAATAAAACTATTAAAATATAAAACGAATTTATTTAAGAATTGTTTTTTTTTTTTTAAATTTCAATAACAACCAATTGTATTTTAAATCCAGATCTGAAAACTTGATTGACACAAAATTATTTGAGTTTTGTTTGGTGAAATACCCACAACTAGTTACTGACTGTCATTGTCATTTCTAGATAATTTACATGAAGTAAGCAAGTAATTTCTGTTTTTATGGATAAAAGATGCCTAAACGAATAATATCACCTGCATACATATACACTATACACATGCTTTTCCATTTAGCTGATAAACATTTTTATTGATACAGGTACAAAAGAGGACTTCAGAGGAAGGCAAGGTAAGACATGTAATTAAATATACCTGTGACAAAAAACTTAAAGAATAAAGTGTATTAGTGCATATGATGTGTACATGAGTGCATTTATTATCTCATTGGCAATATGAAAACTTAGAGCATGTAATACAATATATATAACTTCTAATCGCTAATGTGACGTTTGACCTCTCAGTCATCAATATTTCTTTGCTATTTCAAAAGCATCTCTGGTCTCGTACTTTAGTATCTGCCTACCTTATGCTCAACAACAAGGCAGTTGCAGCATGTGCATGAGATAGGTACCCTTTGATTATACAGCAAGCTACATGAAGAGCATGAATTTGTGTTACACAAAGAGTACATAAGCATGCGTTTTATGTATAAAGTGTACTCTTTGGTTCCATTCTTTGTCTTCATATCCACTGCAATTTCTGGTTTTTCTTAACGTTTGCCCTTGTTTTTCAGGCCCAATTTGTTGAAAATCAATCCTATAACAGATATCGACCAAAAGAGTTAGAGTGCGTACAGACAGACATACACCAAACTCAAATCATTAACTTACATATAACGCTAAAGCTCATGGAAGTTAACTAGTAGATTGTAAACAATATTAGAGTAGCTGCGGAGTTATTTTTTTACATAAGCCTAGTTCAATACAAGTCGATTGCCGTTGGAATTATGCAAATAGCTTTAGCCGTTTTTTGAATAAAACCGCGTACACCTATTCTGATCACCCCGGCCGACGTAACGGCGTCGATGACAGACTAGAGGTAGAATCCCAATATAGCTGAGAGCTGAGAACAATATAGCCAAAAACAATCATTCGGCTGAGAGCTATTATGGATAACAAAGATTTTATATGCTCATTGAAAGATAAAGCGGAGGAATTAGGGAAAGAGGCAGACGTGTTATCTCCAACTTAAACTGTTTGATTTACATATAATTCTGTCCTGGATTTTCTTGACGCCTTTATTTGATTAGCCGATAGTATTACTACAACATTCTGATATTTGTAGGTATGTATTTTAGTATCATGTATTATTGCTTAGACTTTTATTGACTTTCGTATACAAAATTTCTTCAAATCGAACATATCCTGACGAGACGCACGTAAAAAACTGTTTTAAATGAGAAGAACTCGAAAAATGACCTTTGCCCGATGCCCGTCCGGCAAACCACTGACGATCCTGCTGGCTGTGGCTATCAACACGCACACAAGAGTAATTCCAGCTCCAACAAAGCTATTTTCACAAAACAGAAAGGGGTGAGTTTGTAAGTACTTGATTGTTGCCAAAACCATGGAGCTAATAAATTAGAACTTGCTCTATATGTTCACCTGTAAAAATCAGGATGTGCCTCGAGGAAAAGGACTTGAATAATATATCCAAAAAAGACTTCCGTCGTCCTGAGTAAAGCGACAAAGCCTGCTTCTTCATATTTCAACGCGAGGTTGAAGCACGTTTGTCCAGTGAAGGCAAGCATTGCGTTTAAAATAATCATTCCCATGTCCAAGCTATTCGTTGGCAACTCCCAAACCCCCAGAGAAACAGCCAAGATTCCACCGAGAAGGAAGCCAGTCAGAGAAAATGTAAATTGCATGAGGGAATGGTGCACCTTTCTCAAATGTCGGATGATGACCATAGCAAAGGTAAGGAGGAACATGCTTGTTCCGCTGTAGAACACTCCCAAAAGGGTGTCTTCACTGAACCCTTGCTCCCCTGTGAGAACTGGTGGCCTGGTGATGAAGCCCACCCCAACCAAAGCGACACAAGCGGTGAAAACGGATACTAGTCCACAAGGCTCCTTGAGGAACAAGCAGCCCACCAACGTGACAAAGACAGGGGCACTGGTGTGGATAACCACGCAATCTCCAATGTCCAAGTATTTCAAGCCGTAAAACATTAAAACGACTGAGATAACCCCGAAGAATGCTTGAAGCTAAAAATTAAATGATTAAAATTTAATCAGATTTAATATTGGAGTAGTTTTTAGGTTTATAGCATAGCTTACAAACAAATATAGTGTGCCGACACCAAACGGCCAAACGCCAGTCAGTATTTTCCCCTTCCGCTCATATATCCCTTGGGCAACAAAGGGGATTGTGATGGCTGTCATTATTGCAAAACGCCAAAAGGCAAAGTTGATTGGATTGTACTCTAGAAGTTTGATTGTGAGGGCACTTAGGGAGAAGTGAAGTGCTCCAAAGAGGGCCATCAGCATTCCGAAATAGCGGGACAGACAAGAGAAAAAAACAGACTTTCTTGGAGGGGGATCAGATGCACCCTTTGGAGGGACCGTTCCTGCGGGAAGGGTTGAGTAGTTATCACATGGTCTAATGACCGTCTCCACATCTTCAACTACATGCTTAGCTGAGGTGGTGTCGGATTCTTCAGATGGGATACCTCCATCCTTCAATTCATGTAACCGTAAAGATGCCGCGGCTAAAGTGACGTCCAGCATTACAAATCGATCCGTGGTTGTCGAGGTGGACCCCATAGTTTCTATCTTTGCTTGACTTTCACTTTATTACCAAATGGCTTGGCTGATCACTTGTCTCTGATTTGCTGTGGACTACGGTGTCCGGAAGCATGATAGTAGGAATTGCTCTTACTTCCTTAATTAAATCCTATAATGTACACTAATTAGAACGGAAGCAATTAAAACTAGGTGTAAGTGTTTTTGGGTGCCGCTAACGATAATAAAGTTCTATTCAAGCAGCGAATAGAGTTTAAAGGTAACCTTTTTAGATGCAGACAGTAGTTGGGATTAATTAGGCAAAATCATTTTTCACACTCCTACTTAAGTACATTATTACGCTGTAAATACTCATTACCTATTTAGAATACATCAACTGTAGTAAAGCAGTTGAAATGTCATAAAATATCGGGTGATGGCTTTTTAATACAGTAAATTTAATTACCTTTTTAAGACTAATTAGGAACTACATGGTAATTACTAAAAACAAAACGGCTTGAAACCGGCTTATAGCATACAGCATAGCCATAGCGGCATGACTATATAATTAATATTCATTATATCATTCAGTACTAAATCCATGGTCCCTTTCCCTGGTGGCAAACTACCGTGGATTCGCTTAACTAACATTAACAAATTATAACAGGAAATGAGATGCAAAGTGCATTCGCACGCTGCTCAAATTAATTAAAGAAAAGACTTGATATTTTTATGATACGATTTGTATGTAAACTGTAACAATGCATAATATGTATTGCCACATTGCCAGATCTGGATTTCCCAACATTGCTATGCTTGGGTTGGGAGCATGCAAAAAACTCACGCTGGCCGGGAGTGAACAAAGGCCGATATAATCCATTTCTGAAAGTAGGATAAAGTACAGAGCAAAAAGCTTCCTCGCAACTGTAATGCCGCCAAAACCAACAAAATATCACGTGGAACTGAGAACTACCAGCCAGGCATGAGTATTTAGAAGGCAAGTACACGGGTAAAGTACAAAACAAAACGCTTCCCTTAAAAAATCTTACTACAATGTCAATCAATCACCAATCAAGCAATCGCCAATCAATTTTTTAATCGGCATGCATATTTCAATCGGTGAGTACTCGGGTAGAGTAATACGCAAAACGCTTCCTTAAAATAAAAGTACCCTCAACACAACTCTAAAACTTACAGTACTGCTGATGCTTCTTGCAATGCCGTAATTGCCGTATCCTACTATGTATAAGTCTGTGCAAGTACTGCACTACCCCTACTTTCCTCGCAATACAACACACTATCTAGAATCTACTCTACATGCACCATCCAGTGCAAGGTTCTGCCTTACCCTGTCCCTGCTCATACAAATGTACAATTACAACTCGACTGCCGCTGTTAATGTGAGCAATATGTTAAATGCATTTTTAATTTTTACTATTATCTGAGAAAAAGGAAACCAATGAGTTGTCCACCGAGCTTAAATCCCTATTTTAATACAACACTTTTAGAACTAGAACTAGAACAGAACGATGAACTGATACTAGAACTATGTTACGAAATGATAATATGTAACGCGTTACTTGCGGTGACGTTGACGTTACTGTAACGTCACCGGTAACGCGTAACGAAATATGTTTGGAAAGTAACGAATAACGTTAACGAATAACGCGACCAAGTTTCAAAAGTAACGAGTAACGTCAACGAGTAACGCTAACGGTTTTTCAAAATAACGAGTAATGTTAACGTTTAACGCAAACTTCGCGTTACCCCAGCTCTGAGAATAGCATGCTCTTTTCTCCGTCCCAACGAAGCATCAGCGAGTCACTGTACAGCCAAGTGTTCAAGCTATCTCATGTCATGCTAGATTCTGCACCAAAGAACGTGGTGGTGGTCGAGCAAATCCTTCATTTTCTCCGCACCCATGATGAAGCAGTGAGCAAGGTGATTGGACAACAGGATCCTGCTGGACAAGTCCGATAATCCACGACTAGGCGCTGTACTCCTTACAAGTCTAATGGCCAAACTGGCACCAAGATTGGCTACCATGGCTAACCAACAGCAGCAAGGCTTTCACACTGCTAAAACGAGTTTGCGTCAAAGCTTGTTCAACATTCTTCGAGTGCAGGCAGAACGGGGGAGAATGACTGAGTTAGGGGTGACGCTTGTGAAGCAGACGTTACTCTTTTTGTACCACAGCAGCAGTAGCAGCTCTGACGCCAATACCAGCGAGCGTTCTCCAACGCATTCCTCAACAGGAATTAAGGGGCAACTTAAGACAAGGAAAGTTGTGCTCACAAGCAAGCTAGAGCTAGACAATTTGCTGAGTGATCCAAATGAGAATGTCAGTCTTGGAGTGATTATGCAGATTTTGACTCACTCTGCATCGGATATTGTCAAAAGTCAGTTGCCGGAAAAGAAGCCATCCGTTGTGTCAGCCCCGCCGCCTCCAAAGCCAGGTTCATCATACGCCACGGTATACATATCGGAGAAGGTGCTCAACAACTTGGTGGTCATTATGGAAGTGTGCCTGTCTCTTGTCTACTTTCACGCCGAGATGTTTCTCACCGACTTTCCACCCAGTCAGCAGCGGACCGAGATGAGGCAGTTCAAGGAGCAGTTGAGTCAACACGTCGAGTCTAGACTTGTCAAACCGGTGACAGATGCTTGCAAGGTACGCAGAAGCTCAAATTGATATGAATTATTGGTGTAATTTTTAAGTATTATTTTAAACTTGACAATATTTTTTCTTTGACAGAGAATCCCAGACTCTGAATACATTGAAACAATGCTACTAAAAACACGACGGATAGCAATGGGTTCGGTTACTACAGGGACGTCTCATGTTCTTGGTGAAAGCAGTCTTGGACAGTAGGAACAACAGAATGTATTCCAATACCACAGCTACAATTTTTTTTTTCACTCCAATTTAACTATTTCCTTGTCAATGTTTGTTTGTAAAATGCTAAATGATTAATAATACATAGATGATGGTATTAAAAATGAGAATGGATGTTTGATGCGTAATTACATTACATGGTAACATTCTGCTGGTACAAATGAATAAAAGGGATGAAATAATAAGTATGTATTATACTTTTGACTATGTATGTTATTGCAAACGTAGTTGAGTTGCTGGGAATCATACATTGGCATTACACAATGATAAGGCTATTCAGGTGTGTGCCGTGTGCGTAAGCGCACATGTTCTCCCCAGTTGACAAACAAGGCGAATTCATTCATTTAACTTTCTCCATATTATTCAATCAACTTTCAAATGTCATCAGTTATCACAGTTCTTGCCAAATGGCACATGTTATTAATAATTACATGCTTTGGGAAAAGTAAACTGGCTTGCTATACATAAATATACATACAAGCATATAGCATTTTCTTTGTTTTCAATTGCACTTGGTATGAGATAGGAATTCAATGTAGTTTGTAGAATTCAAGCTAGTAGAATGCCTCGCATTACACACTTTTAAAAAAAGCATGATTGATTAATAAAAGAATTTAGTTAATATCACTAAAATAAGTGGCATGAAAAATATCGTAAGAATATCATAAGTTATTTGTGCTTGTACCATCAGTTGTAGGTAAGGAATGCTGACGGAGTAGGGTAGCATCAGATTAATGAAAAAGAACAGCCATAATATTATTTTAGACAATTCTGTACAACTTAAAAAATTCTACAGCACTGCATCGTATAAAGTTTGAAAGCTTTTGTTTTGCATTTATATTTTTGAAATTGCATTTTGTTGTTAGGGTTTTGTAAGCATTTCATTCAGATAGCTCTAGCTCTAGTATGTAATCAAGCAGGTATAAAAAGAACGGTTTTAGGGAAAGGACGTGGTAAAAATGAGCAATACAAATTACGTTAGAGTAACTGCCTGTAATGGACTTAGGACAGGAGAATGGTAGTGTGCAAAGGAGCATAGGTAGGAGATCAGACTAGCAGTATGGAAAATGAAAGGGTTGTTAGGTTTGTACATGGGCTTCGTATACTTGAAGCTAAGCACAAAGGAATTGCTGAATTGCTGTGCTGGGATGCATGTTTCAGAGGCCAAATGGAAGAACGAGCTGAACGAGCAGGGCAAAGCATAAAAAAAGAACGGTTTTAGGGAAAGGACGTGGTAAAAATGAGCAATACAAATTACGTTAGAGTAACTGCCTGTAATGGACTTAGGGCAGGAGAATGGTAGTGTGTAAAGGAGCATAGGTAGGAGATCAGACTAGCAGTATGGAAAATGAAAGGGTTGTTAGGTTTTTACATTGGCTTCGTATACTTGAAGCTAAGCACAAAGGAATTGCTGAATTGCTGGGCTGGGATGCATGTTTCAGAGGCCAAATGGAAGAACGAGCTGAACGAGCAGGGCAAAGCATAAAAAATCTGAAATACATAGAAACCTCTGTATGCTATATAGGCCTCTGTTTTCTCACACATGTGTGAATGAAGAAAGGTTGAAATGGTGGCATTTTGCTCTGTACGTCACTCATTATATTTTGTAAGCTTAGTTGCTGTTATGGGTTATGGACCAGCTCAAGGAAGGGCATGTCACAATGTTCACAACCAACATCTCATCCCTATGAGCCAAGTCAAAAGTGCCATCTTCTTGCCCTTGTCCCCTTACTCCTACATTTTCAACCCCAATTCAATTTTCAGATTTTTTCAGTACTCTGACAGTCAGCCGTCAGCCGAACAACAAGATCAGGACTCGTCCCGTCCCCCCCTCTCCCTGATAAGGTAGGAACAGACAACAAAGGAAATTAAAATGGAATACAATAGAATGTTTACGGGTATTTTTTATTAAGCTTGAGATGTTAATTAAAACCTTTCTCCAACTTGTTATATATTGTTGTTTATTGTTATACAGGAGTTCCATCCACCAGGTTGGAGTCTTTCCAAAAGCTGGATTCTTAATGATGGATGTTGTCAGATAAGAATGATTAGCTGGAGAACGGACAAAAGACGACGAGGTTTTGAAGTTAAGTGAAATTACTTTACACGAGACGAAGTTAAGTGTACATCATAATTAGACCTTCAAACATTTATGGTTGAAGGTTTGGGTCTACTTAGGTTGGTGTAAGTGATTAACGGAGAAAGTAACACGCAGTCAGCAGTAGAAATGGGAATGTTCAAGGCAACTATTGGTAGAAGGCGAAAGTGCAATTTAAAATGACAAACTGGGACAGGGATGGGCATTACGATGGGATTGATAGACAGATATGACTGTTACAGCTTACCCAACTACAGTTAGCTAGTATTGTTATCAAGGTCGTCGTAAATAAGATAAAAGTACAGGCACCAGGTAACTCAGCAGTAGCAGAGACAGCACTGTGTTTAAGGAATAATATTCAATAGCCAATTTGTCTGCGTCCACATTTTACATAACTTTTTAAATCCTTAATCTGTGTTTAAATAGTGTTTTGAAAGTGTTGGATAGGCTCTTATTCACCAACTTTTAGTCTTCCTAAATCACCCCTCTAGTCATCCTCAAACTAATCATACATTCTGCAAACTTTGATGTGTTTGATCCTAGAAGTATTTTGGAAAGTTAGCTTTTTATTATTCCGAAAGGTAAAACATGATTTAAAATTTTAAGAGTCGGGTGCAAAGATTTTATGACCTTTACTTTTAACTCTTCAGTTTTTATGGATCAAAATGGTGGTGAGGGTGATGTTGGTTCGGTTTTCTCGTCAAAACTTACCATTTTCTCAGCTTTATGTTTTATTGCACAAGATATATGTTATCACAAGTCATATCACAAAATATATGTTAGCGAAAGCCATTTCCAAAAACATATATCAAGTTCCTTTGTCCCCTTTCAGTTGTAAAACTACTAGCATACAAAATCGGTAGTTGTCAAGGAATATGAGGCGGAGGAGAAAGTTGGTGTGAGGGGAAGGGGGTAGAAAAAGAAAGTCTGGCTTGCGCATTTTCTTCATCTCGCTTCCACCTCCACCACTCTGGTTTTCATGATCACACTCCACCCGCCTTTGTTCCACTCGCAGAGCTCTCTCACCATCCCACTTCCTTTTAAATGAGCATGCAAGGCTTGCGCCTCTCCAAAAATTGAAAATATATGCAGCATAACGAGTTGCTTTGGTAAAGCCATTTCCAAAAACATATATCAAGTTCCTTTGTCCCCTTTCAGTTGTAAAACTACTAGCATACAAAATCGGTAGTTGACAAGGAATATGAGGCGGAGGAGAAAGTTGGTGTGAGGGGAAGGGGGTAGAAAAAGAAAGTCTGGCTTGCGCATTTTCTTTATCTTTCTTCCACCTCCACCAGTCTGATTTTCATGATCACACTCCACCCGCCTTTGTTCCACTCGCAGAGCACTCTCACCATCCCACTTCCTTTTAAATGAGCATGCAAGGCTTGCGCCTCTCCAAAAATTGAAAATATATGCAGCATAACGAGTTGCTTTGGTACTGAACTAGTCCAAATAACCCGTTGTACAATTCAAAGTAATCTGAAACTGGCCTTCCCAGGCTGCTTCCTGCAACAAACTACTCCCACTTTCTGCTGCCTGCCTATGCAGGCAAGCATCTCATTTTGCACTCCGCGTAACCCTTGCATTGATATTTTGCAAGGAGGGCAGTCAGTAGTTGAAGAACAGTCTCATGCAATCACATCCCATTTAATATGATTACTAATCCCATAAAAAACTGATTAATTGTGCATTTCAGAGCGAGTGGAGAGGATGGGAGTAGAAGGCGCTTCAACTTTCAAAAGGTTCGGACAGCTCTTCTCCTGATGCGAGCCAGAGCAGGGATTGGTGAGCGCACCAGCCTTCCACCTATCAGTATACGCTTTCCTCAGCGAACACAACCCCAGCACCAGAGACAGAGAGTGTCTCTCCTATCCGCATCTCAATATTCTCAACCCTGCCGTGCCAGACAAGTGAGTGGCTGGATTATCTGATGGTTTTTGTCTTCTCGTGCTTACCCTCACTCCTTCCTCAACACTTGAACAACAACAACAACTCGCACTAACAACAATTAGTTACAATAATTTAGCATTTAGGCTTATCTATTTTCTATCTAGGTACTACTTACAATACAACTAAGCACTTTTACCCAAAGATATTAGAACAACGTTGATATACAGAGAGTATTCATAACTTTAATTTGCCAATAAAAAATCCGTTCCTGGCTTTGGTTTGTGATCAACACGAACTAGTATCTATGTGCTTTAGTTACCAAGATTTTGTCAAATCTGAATGGAGCTGGATGCTGAAAAATCCCATAGATACTAGTTCGTGCTAATTACAAGCCGATGCCTGGAACGGATAAAATAGCATTATTTAATAGGAATATGGGTCT
>JAHZNG010003357.1:0-10512 GCA_027744375.1 Orchesellides sinensis
TAAGCCCCGACGACCTTCAAGGGATCTTGTGGCACGGCAACAAAAGCTCATCAACTTCCTCAATCTGTTGACGATGGGGATGATCACGAGACAAATCCAGATCACCACCTGGCGCAGTCTCACCCTTGTCGTGCTCAGCCCATCGGGTTTCTTATCTGCAAGAGGCATCATTAATTGCTAATAGACATTAATTAACTGTAAATTGTACTGTTGGAATGTGCTAGCCGTACTAGAGATGCATGAAGGGATAAATTTTGAAATAGATGTGTTACCTCTTTGCTCCTGAAGATATGCTGAAAACGTTTTAAACTGCGCTTCTAGCTTGTGACACGTGTTGGGCTTACACGTAAAAATCACAAATATGGCAACACCCTGCAGTGCTATGAGGAGATCAGTAGGTACAAATATTTTACGGATAAAGCTTTTTTCTTCGGGGTTTAGCTGCTCGGTAGCCCAAGAGATGACATCGAATATCCATGTTACTCCCATCACAACGAATAGTTTCATGAAAAGCAAGAATCTGTTGAATAAACAAGTTTAACGTTAGCAATGCTTGCTATTTTGAGACAAAATTCGCAAAATAAGTTGGTACCAATACCTCTTTTTCTCTTGCCGTGAGCTTTGTCTCGTTGCAAACTTGGTATCATTTTGTAGCTTGTGCAAGGAGTAAATTGTACATACAAAAAATATGGAGTTTATGGTCAGGAGCAGTCCAACTGGGCCATAAAAGTATGGCAATTTCTCCTTCTCGCCATAAAAATAGCAATTTCGCTCACCAAATCGCGGTGTAATCACAAATAACTGAGGGTCATCCCTGTTTTTAAACAAATCATGTAAAAATACATATATAATATACAAATCGCATATTTACAACTGTAATGAAGGACAGTAATGTAAAAATGTGTGTCTTACTTGAACAAGCTGTCAAGGACAAGTCCAGCTCCAGCAATTAGTGTTGGGAAACCAAGGGAGAAAAGTAGGAAACCCATGTATCTCTTTTTTTCTCCGGTGTTTGTACTTGTTCTCAAAGGTCGGCATCCACTTTGAGATCAAAGCAATCATAATTTGTTTTTACATTTATGCAGTATTTTTACTACAAAGATACGTAAGAGCATATTAAAATTCATCTCCTATCAAGCATAATTGTTTTTACCTGAACGTCCAGAACAGATCAAAGTTCATAGATGTCAACCAAAAGAAAGCTGACAGGTACGAAAAGTGGATGAGAGAACCTAGGTTTAAAAAATCATAAAGAACAATACTACATCAACAAAAGTACTTTTTAGTAGTTCGTTGAATTTTAAATTACGGTGATAATGGCTTGTTTATTATTCAAATGTAAATACGTGCTTTACGTAGTTATCAATTTACGTATTTAGAACTTATGCACACATCTTTCAAAAAAGTTTTGCAGCAAGAGCTTGATAAAAAACATTTCGCAATATATGAAAGAATTATACCCATTATTCGACAGCAAACTAGACATTCATGTTGCAGTGAATCAGGTGCAAACTGAACCACTGAGAGGAAAATGTTAGCACAAAGCAAAGAAATCACGTAAGAGTACTGGAGCCATCCGTGAATATTCTGGTGTTCCCACAGAATTACGTAAACAATAGCTGTGAGAAGGAGGAAGAATGTAGAGATGAGGTTGACTGAAGCATACAGTCTCAATCTCCAAACCTAATCAATATCAAATTATCATGAGCTATATTACAATACATACTTTAAATTCACATCTTGATCATGATAAAGAATGATATAATTTTAGCATACATCTTTATCCTCTGTAACGTTATCTTCAGAAAAGCAAATTAATGCAATCTGATCAAATTCAGTCCCTCCAAAGTGGACTATTTCAAATGGTTCTGGATAGTCCGGATTGCTATCCGATAATAAAATTGTATGAGATCCAACCCCGTCCAAACAGTATTGATCCGGCTCGAAATATATTTTCGAGTCGTGTGACTCCAAAACTAGTGTCCCATTCAGGAGTAAGTACATCCTTTAAGTTTAAAACCACACGAAACTTAGCATACGAATAAATGCTTTGCTGAGCATAAGATGCAATGTTATTATTAGATCATTGATTAACTACTTTTCATCAGGTTCGTCCCTCAGTGAAACTTCGTAAGACTCATCACACCTCGGTCGTCCAATTTTATAATTCATTTTAAGCCCAGCTGCATCAATGCTGGATAAGGGCTGGTCGGGATTTGAATACAAATGTGGCACCCATGGCCGGTTGCTTAGCATGCAGGACGAGTTGAAGAGAACGCTGTCGTGTCGACAACATTTTCGAATACATGGCTGACGCTCGGTACATCGTGGTGCACACAATACAGCAACAAACACATTTTCCTCCACTCTGTGAAATAAAGCCATTAATTAGTTTGTTTTGAGAAAGATTTAATTTCATGATATATACGGACGTACTTATTATCTAATTTTTAATTTATATCTTAGACCAACTAGATTCTTTCCTTGAACGCGTGCAAACGAAGATAAGAATTTTCTTTCAATACCTCTTTTGTACTTTGTACAGTGTCAGTAGAAGTTTGCTATATTATCAAATAAAAAGGTTTTATTTTGTTGTTGTTGATTCTATTTCATCAAAACTACTCAACTTAGACTGAGGTTTCGTTAAACCACATTTGCTAAAAGAATGAACTTTATACAACATTCAACACAAGCTGAATGTATTTAAGACAGAAAGTTTAAAGCCCAGTTTTGGAATTTGTTTGAAGTAGTACTATATCACAATTTTATTTGGGGCACATCATTCATGTTTGTTGTAAATCGTAATTAGTATGATTTGAAGCAGTACTATATCACAGTTATTTTTGTGGCACATCATTCATGTTTGTTGTAATGTTGTAAATCGTAATTACTATGTGACAAGTGTGACAGTGTGCGTCTCGCGCAGTTTCCAATTTTGCTATTTAAAATCATTCATAAGACATTGCATACAGACAGATATTCGCTCACCGAAAACTATAAAGCTGTAGTATTTCAACACGAATACAAAAGTTAGTTTAAAGTAAATTGCATTGGAATCAAAGCGAGAAGCAACTCGTTTCAAGTAAGACTAGTTCAAATAAAAATGATGGACTACATGCATTTATAGATTCCATTAATTCCCAAAATGTAAAATGGTCTTACATATCTATGCAAAAGTCTTGATACGAGACTTGGTTGATTAGTCCAGACTCATCAGCCCAAACAAGCATCCCATCCGTTGTGAGAATAACTGCCGGCTCAAATCCTGACATTGTTGTTCCATTCACTCCATGAATCTCAGATATATCGTGCTTGATAATTCGTTCGATTCTCTCAGATGCGCATGCTGGCTGAGAAACACGCAACCTATCACAAAAAAGTAAAATTTCATGTTTTAAATACATCATTGCCATTACATACATTATATCTTCCAGAATTTTCTGCCAAGACGCAAGAACAAAGATCCAGAGTAATAATAATGTTTATTATGATATCTTCCCAACTATTTCTTCCTGTCTTTTTAACGAAAATGTGAAGTTCATGGTGGCTTCGAAAATTATTTGATTTTTACTTGCGTAATAGACTTCTTCCTACGTGCGTGTGTAATTGTATATTTTATAAAAGCAAAACCCTTCCTTGCTTGCAAAGTACAGAGCTGCAATATTTTTGTTAAAATGTCAAAATCCCTTTTTACTGTTCCAGCATATTTAATACACTTATCTCTGTTTAAAGAGAGTCTGTGTAAACCTTGTAAGATCTCATAATGAACACAAGAGTGGGAACACAAAGCTGGAATATTCCCACAGTGTTTAGTCTAAATTGCTCGATTGGATTGTAATATATAACTTGCAGTGTTGGATATATAGGATTTGTTGTGTGGGGCAGTTTATTAGGTACGTAACAAAAGAAAAGAGGTAACAACGACGCTATTTGACCATGACATAGACCTTCCTACCATCATCAAATCTATATTTTCTTTTTCCTGTTTTATAATCGTTGCATTATTCCATTAAAGTTCCTTTTTTGAGTAAAATAATTGCATGGTATAACATAGCAAGAGTTTTGACTGTAGGGTTTTAAATAAAAAATATGACTCAGCGATGCTGCGATAAGTATGCATTTTGTATGCGCACTACTTATCTCAACATTACAATTAGATGTACGAGCCAGAAGCATATTTTAATGAGAATATACATAGGTACGTCATTCAAATGATAATGCAAATATTCAAGTATTCACCTGAAGACAACCGAATCATTTGAGATCCCCATTCCGTCCAAATCCTTTCCTAGAAGGGTGACCATTGTTTTAGGAGCCTCCCAAAACGGTTCATTCTGTGCTTTCACCATGCGGGAGGCGTTATGAGACTGAATGCACTCTCCACCCTCATACCGGGAGAAAAAAGGGCAGCACTTATTGACCGTTGGGTATAGGTACTGATACTGGGGTAGTTCCTCCTCTAGATTCCCAAGCACCCCTACTTGTCCGTTAGGCACTTCCGCTAACGTTTCCACAGATGTGGACGAAATTGATGACTCTGTAACACTATCATCTCTCCCACTTTCACTAGTTGTCTCCATACATCCACACCCCACAATCATTGCAACCAGCCATACACTCTTGAGCAGAGGGAGGAAGCGGAACATGCCCAAGTGTTGGCCATTCCACTTCACGTAACTCTTGCAGTTCTTCATGATTCCTGATTTTGAAGAAAAACACAACTACAACACCTTCACTACCATTAATCAAGTTTTGGAATCTCCTATCTCAAAAGTTAGCTTGCATTGGCAATGGAGCGACAAAAAAGGTAGTCGCTTCATCTCCACATCCAATCCTCCGCGCTTTGGAATTGCAACAGATAAATCATTGCCAAAAGTCCATATCATTATTAATACTTAAGCATTGCTTTCAGCTTTGTATCAAAGTTTTGTAAATTATCTTATTAGATTCCTTCAAGATTCCAAACTTCCCGTTGGAATCCCTCCACAATCTTCCCACACCAATAACTCGCTTCCTTTCAACTCCTCCAACTCGGATTAACTCCGTCATTAGCTAAATAACTCTGAGAGTCTTGCAACAATCAATGACTAAAATAGATACACTTTTCCACTTTTTCATACATGACGCCCACTCACATTATCACAATCATTAAACTTTGACCGTCATCTTAATCCATTTTCATTTTTTCATCCTTCCTTATACAGCACATATATCTTCTTCCTATACAATTCTAATTCAAACCTTCATGTACTTCATTAGTCACAAAAAAGCAGCCGAATTGTTACATTAGTCACCATTACTTAGTCAAGTCGCCACACACATTGTTATATTATCACACATACACACACACTTATCATTGTTGCATAACATTAACAGCTAACGGCTTCACCAATAATAATTCCACAAGGACTCCATTAGAATCACCATCATCGTCCTGTCCAGCTAACTCTAATTTTTCATCCTGTTTGTATACTACACACACACAAACAACAACATAAAGAAAGAATTAGTAATCCACTAACAAGCATTGAGAAAACTGCTAATTTATTATGTGACCTCCACCCAGGTCCTTTTTTTACTAATGGTTAAAGTTATGTACATTATGCGTTGTATACTGATTAATAATACTGACTAATATTTATATGCACATTTGTAGTGTTTTCGTACTCAGTTTCTCCTACTGCAACGCCTACACTTACTAACTCCTAATAATAATAATAATAATCATGAAAAATAATACTACTGATAATAATGCTTACAAACTGGTGAACAATGATGATGATGCCACCTAAAAATTCATACGCAGCAACCAGCACTTGGTAATGGTAATGACACTGTGATGGTAATGGTTTTACAAATTAAGTACGCAAACGTTAAGAAGGATGTAACCTTTAAAAAATGAAATATCAGGAGGCGAGCAAATCATTGCAATAAAATGCCATGATAATGCCTGTATTTGGAGGACATTTTTTGGCGTTGTTCACTTGTTACACGCCACGCTACTACTGCCGTTTGCATATAAAATCGTGCAGAAATACGTGAACACTTGTGTCCAGATGCAGAGACGAGCGTATGAAAACGTAAGAATTTGCTTGCAACAACAATCAACTGCTGCGTGTGGGAATCTACACTTTACTTAATAATCTTAAACATGTAGACGTTTACTATTGTATATGACGACTTAATATATAATAGTGATGTGTGATGACTACTGCAAAAAAATTGTATGGTCAAACGACGAAGAAGGTAGCGTTATTATGTGTACAACGCCATAACGGACATTACATAACATGGTAAGCTCAACAACCCTCAACTCTATATTCATTTGTAATGAATTGGTATACAGAGGGATCGTTACAAGCTCATTGTTGCAATGTCACCATGTGTTACTATACAAATTTGAATGGTGATTCTTTAGTGTTTTTAACACTGTATAAGAGATGCTACAAGCTTTTCACACTTGTTTAAATGCAGTTAGGCAGTCGTAGTAATGTTTATCCGTATACCTTTTAGAGATTGAATTTATGTCATATTAATAGTAACTTTCACCCTCGAAATTTTTTTCTGTTTATGCAATACACTTTGCCCAAGGCTCCCAAAAGGATTATATTTTAACAATGGAGCAGAATGTTAGATAATAAATGTAAGGAAAAGAGAATTTAAGGGAATGAATAGGTTCACAAAACGTATTCTTTAAAGTGAATATCTACATAGGTATAGATACACAATTTTAAATTGGCATCTAACAATGAATGGTGATAATATACAGAAAATCCATGGGGATGGTAAGTCTATGCATACTAATCAAATTCACGGTGATGATTCTATGATTTTATATGTCAGTTAGGGCCTCCTGTTTTTTGTCATATATACAACATCTTTTAATTTTTAACATTCAATCAACAAAAATTCCCTAGCGTATGTACAAAAAACTACAATTTGGTTGCCCTTACAAATATAGCCTTTGTTCAAAAATAAAGGCCTCCAATTTCCTCCTTTATTCACTCTAATGTAATTTTATCCACTCAAATTTAACAGAGATAAAACAATGTTAAATTTTAGACGACGGAAGTTTCTACTAATCTGTTTCAAAATTATTTTAGCATTAGATTGCTTATTGTTCTAGGATTGGGTAGAAATGGAAAGCACAGGAATTAAGGACTTACTTGGATGCAATATGTATTGCATGTTTCTAGGTGTGGCAGCAATATAAATTGTATATTTTATTTTGTGAAGTCAGATTACGATAATCGTTTTAAACAGAATCGTGAAGAGCTTGGAAAACAATAATAAGACACATACTCTTGAAATCAAATAAATTCGCATCACAAGATTACTTCCTCCAGTACATACATATAAAGCTAAAATCCATCACAATCACAATAATAGTTTAGTAGTAGCGAAAAAACGGTGGTGACATTGTTAAAATGGTTTGCTTAACCTATTAGCATATTTGCAAATTTTATGTTAGGTCTATATATGCACACATATCTACTACCTTTGCACTTCACATCAAAACACAACCACAAACACATTTACAGAGCCAGCCATTCCTGAATCTAACTGCTGCCTGAGGCCAAGCATTTTAGCCGACTAAATATCCTCAACTGTAAAAAGCTGGCTCTGCCAAGAAATGATATAAAGTCTTCAAGTGTCAAGTTTAATGTTTTAATGAAACTATGCAATGATTGTTGATTTGAGAGGGGAGACATATTTTTCAATGCGAGAAGCTGGTAAGCAGTAGTAGTACGTACCGACATACCTCCAAGCTTCCTGCAAATATCAATCCAACAACAATGCATCTAACAATCAGACGTGCAAAAGTGACGGTCAAGCACAATGAAGCTTGCCAACAAGAAACAAAATCGTTATTTTTGCTTCTTTAGGTATCCCCACAATTAGGATTTTCCCTGTTACATATAAAGCATTGTATTGTGAATCGTGTTGATAAACAGCACACAATAACCAGTAATGATAAGGATTCAAATAGAACTACTCCATCCATGAAGATATACATACATAGGTACAGATGCATGCAGGTATTTTATTATTATATGAGTGAGTCGTTTAAACAATCAAGTGAGACGTTCCATTATAGTCTTGACCTACTTGTGGGAAAATTTTTGCAGTGTCAAACTCTCTACCTCTTAAATACGTATAGTTTGAATTTTATTGTACCTACGTAAATCTACCAAAAAATGTATGAATAAGGATTGTATGCTGCTTGACACCTTGATGTACACTTGAAACATGTATAATGGCAAGGGTCACAACGCACTACTGCTGAACCTTACGTGGGAAAATTTTTGCAGTGTCAAACTCTCTACCTCTTAAATACGTATAGTTTGAATTTTATTGTACCTACGTAAATCTACCAAAAAATGTATGAAATGCAGTAAACGCGTGCGTGTGCAAAAATGCGCTTACGTTAATCTCACTTTTTTCCAACTGGGTGCAAACGCAAATCAACCAAATAAAATGATATCCAATTTTTTATACATATTGAGCAGCAATGTGTACCTGGTTGGACTATGGACTCTAATCGGCTCTGGTAATTAAGACTATATTTCTGTAACAGCCACCAAAGCAACCATAATAGCGTAAATTGTATCTAGTGCGTAAGTCGTATCGTCATGGCTGGTATAAGTACATTGTGCATGTGATAAGATCAATCAATGGAAAAACGGTCAAGTCTACTAATAACGTTATAATGAAGCTGTACTATTTAAACTGTACATTTAGACGTCAGCAAAATAACTAGTTTGTATTGTGCATAGGAAGGGAATGCCCCAAACGAAAGTGGCCACACACCACATAACAGCGCCGTTAAGGGTCGCATTAAGGATTGTATGCTGCTTGACACCTTGATGTACACTTGAAACATGTATAATGGCAAGGGTCACAACGCACTACTGCTGAACCTTACTATCTAATATGTACCTGAGCTCTGACCCCTGAACACACGTCCCACAAATAATAATCTACGCAGAAAAAATTACATTACATATGAACTGCGTTATTTCTATTATATGTATATGAGGAGGTAATTAGAAAAGTTGGGGATGAGATTAATGGTTAAATCTTCTAACTTATACCCTCCTATTCTATTGGTTGATATGTACCTACATATGTGCGAAAAGACTAAGAGCAGTAAGAGCACAAGATCAATGCAGGCGTTTTTGGTATTATAATCATGGCTCTGCATGAAATTAACAAAATCTTTAAAATTCCTTTACAATTTAGCCATACTTACAATTCTACAATGTGCCCAAGATCCAGGTGCTATTTTTGCAAGAAAATCGTTTTTCATAGAAGGAGTTTAGAAAAACTGGACTGGTTTCGTATTTTTTGCAGGCTCACAAATGTAACAGATGAAGCAAACAAACTGAATTACTTTTTCCTCTGGGCAATCAAGCCAGCAATCGAATCCATTTTTTACTAAACTGAAATAACAAAAGTACGCAAGTACGGTGATTCGATGCTCTTTGTTTAACAGTATGAATTGAACTGAATGAGCGAGTTTTGCCTTTTTGCTTTTTATATTATGTCCAGTCCTGATTAAATTCTAGTTTTGATGATGATGATGATGACTATTATAACTTATACAATAACTTCTGGGGTATTTGCATAATAACACGAGAAGGATGTTTTACGAAGATACCGTATTGCATATTGGCTGGAACATTGGACGTGGATTTTTTGTCTGTATAATGGCAAACTCTAAGCCAAGTTTTACAGCAAAATACAATTACATTCTACGGAAGAATATGGAGGCATATATGCAATATTTTAAAAACATTGTTGAGTACTTTTGATTACGTCAATACGTCACGTCCCAAACTTTTAAATAGTTCAGTGTACTCACAATAATTGTCCAAACAGTTACAGCTAATTCTGGAATAGCTGTAGCTTTCGGTTACCGAAAAAGTTGGCTTCACTACGCTATCCCAAACCCCAACTTTGAGAGTATCGGGTATCGAGAGTTTGCGGAGTCTGGACTGGACATTAAAGAACACAATGTATGACGTTCCGTCGCAAACAAAATATTTTTACATGGAGAAGGAAGAAGCTATGTAAAAGAAGCTCCTTCAAGATGCATCGGTGTATTTTAACTTTGCTATAGCTAAACTTATCTATCAGGTAAAATGAATGATCTGTTATGGTCCACGATCCTGGCAAGCTCAAAGGTTTGCTCACACTGACAAAAACTGCATTTTACAAAAGCTACAGCGCATATTTATCTCCATATAGCAATAGAAAAAAACCGCTGGGTTCATCTATGAGTCGATTGCGTAAGCCACTGGGTTTCGCAAGCTTTCTTAATCATTCATCCGCGTTTTTGCCAATGTGATTTTTAGATTTGTGCTTGTCTTAATGATATGGGCGTCTTTTGAAAAACCGGTTCGGTCTTTTTGTTGAATTCTGACAATGACAATGAGATTTAAGCAAAAGCTGAAACTTTTTAGAAATCTAGATGACAGTACATAATGATAAATCAACACCTTCTGACTG
>JAHZNG010003358.1:0-10171 GCA_027744375.1 Orchesellides sinensis
CAGGTAGATGCTTTCACAAAAATGCTCAGGGATTTTTTTTTCAAATGCTTTCATTGCACGATTTCCATACTTACGTTTAATATATTATTTGATAGTGTCAATGACAATGAATGGCGCGGTTATTCCTGTTTTGGCAATGTTCATTGTGGCGGCTGAGGAGCAAGGTAAAGTCGACACACTGAATGTAGTTAAAAATGTTACTATATATTATACAAACGCATTAGAAGCAATAGTTTTTGTTACTAAATTACACAGTTAGCAGAATACCTTAACTAGCCACAGTTAACTAAAAATATGTTATTTATTATAAATACCTAAGAATATCTGTACTCTGTAGGAAATCGCTAAAATGCGTGCTGCAAGACGTTTGTGGGCACATCTTTTAAAAGAACACTTTTCTCCTAAGACGGAAAAGTCCTTAATGCTTCGGACACATTGTCAAACTTCCGGTTGGTCACTGACGGAGCAAGATCCATACAATAATATTATTCGTACAACCGTTGAAGCTATGGCTGCAGTCTTTGGAGGAACACAGAGCTTACATACGAATTCGTTTGACGAGGCTTTGGCTCTACCTTCAAAGTTTTCTGCCAGGATTGCAAGAAATACTCAAATCATTTTACAAGAAGAAACTGGCATTCCAAAGGTTAAGCATTCAAAGTTTCTTTCAATCACATTAAGATTGAACTGTATTAATAAAAGATCCATATTGCGCAGGTTATTGATCCATGGGCTGGCTCATACATGATGGAATCGTTGACAAATGACGTGTACATGAAAGGTATGCAAATCATTGATGAAGTAGAGAAAATGGGAGGAATGGCAAAGGCAGTAGCGTCTGGTTGGCCAAAATTAAAAATTGAAGAATGTGCAGCAAAAAGACAAGCCATGATTGATTCAGGGACTGGTGAGAAGCATTTTAAAATTGGTTTCGGTTTTGGAGCTGGTGTTGAATATGAATACGTATATATTATTCTGGGTTATTTAATTTTTCAGAGGTTATCGTTGGAGTGAATAAGTATAAACTGGAAAAGGAAGCACCAATTGAAGTACTGACTATTGACAACAAAGAAGTTCTTAAATCTCAGGTTGCTAAATTAAATGCTCTGAAAAGCAAACGAGATACGGCTGAAGCAGAGGAGGCATTGGCTAAAATAACAGAGATAGCGAAAAATGGAAACGGAAATTTGTTAGAGGCGGCTGTACAAGCAGCAAGGGTTAGATGTACCTTGGGCGAAATTAGTTATGCAATGGAAAAGGTAACACAATTTGCAATGATATACTAATTTTGAAATTCGTTTAACCTTTTAACATTCTAAGACATAACCCCTTACATAAAAAAGGTCTTAGGAAGGCACGTCGCCACTGACAGTTTGGTTTCAGGAGCATACAAGTCGGAATATGGCAATCAAAAGGATTTGGACGCAGTTGCAACTAGAGTAAATTTTATATTCAAATTCTTTAGTAGTAAAATCTTAAGGTATCGTCTTAGTAGTGGGGTATGCCTGTCTCTTACGGTGGGTAATAGTAACTGATGACATATTTTAGGTTGACGAGTTTGTAAAACTGGAAGGAAGACGTCCTAGGATTCTGGTAGCTAAAATGGGTCAAGATGGACATGACAGGGGTGCAAAAGTTATTGCGACAGGGTTTGCAGATCTTGGGTAAGAATTCCTTATGATGGATTTGTACAAGAATTTATAAGCAAAAAATGCTTGCAAACAAAATTTTGCATCAACGCTTTCAGATTTGACGTCGACGTAGGCCCTCTTTTCCAAACCCCTGAAGAAGTAGCTCAACAAGCTATCGACGCTGACGTTCATGTCGTTGGAATTTCCACATTGGCAGCAGGACATCGAACATTAGTGCCGCAACTGATTGCATCCCTTAAGAACTTAGGAAGGCCAGACATTCTTGTTGTTTGTGGAGGTGTGATTCCTCCACAAGATTACCAAATGCTTTATGGATTCGGTGTCAGCTCAATATTCGGTCCTGGGACAAAGATTCCAGTGGCTGCACTCGAAGTTGTGAATTTACTTATTGGACAATTGCAGAAAGCTGAGCGAGCGTCTAAGTGAACTAGTTTTGTGCTTTGATAGAGAAGCCAAAGCATGAGCCATGACATGACAAAAAGTGACCTGATCAAAAATTTCCACTATACAAAATATTTACACCTTTAAAACGAGGCGTAAATAAATGTTTTTAGTTTCTATTGTGAGCATTCGATATACTATATATATAAAGAATAAAAAACTAATATTTTCTCATTAACAAGCAGATCTGTTGATACGAGCATTTATCTGCCTGCCTTACTGGAATTTATTTACGAGCATTGATTTTTACGTTAGCTTAATTCATTCCTTTCTTCTATAACTTCAAGCGTGTGTAATACCAACTTCATGAGATTGGAGTACTTTATAATGAAAGTGTAATATATTATCCTGTATATTCATAGGCATATGAACTACTTGGTTGATATACATCGGCAGAGCTACCAAGTAATAAACCAAAGGTATTCTTATACTCTTAATCTAAAAGCTGTTTAAGGTGAAGAAATTGAAGCAAGTATTGCTGCAGTAAGCTGTTCACCAGGTTGCTAAAATGTATATATCTTAGCGTAAATAAATATACAGATTTTTTGCATAAAATTAATGCATAGTGAAAAGGAAGTCTTACAAGTGTGGTTATTCATTTCAATGCATGAAACCCAAGTACGATTATGATCACGCCAAGTGTGCGGAGAACTAAGCAAGAAGCGGGTGACTTTTCCTATCAGCAACTAACAAGAAAGAGTCAACCCCTCCGGCATTCTCATGCGTAATATTCTACCTCTGTAATGAATGTCAGTGCAGCTCAAGAAGACAAGCTGGATAGAAGGAGAGAAGTAGCATTCATGAAATATGAAACAAGTTGCTTCTCACGCTTTGAAAAGTTCTCTCGTTGTTTTATAACTTTCAGTCTTTGATTTTTCTATAGCATTTTATGAGGCTTCTTGCGCATTAAAGAACACGTGGAGACGATATCAACTAAAGTGTTCCATGCATGCACATTTACATATCATTCAAATCAAATCAACTAAAAAATAAGTCTGTTTGATCGGACCTCACAGAATAGTTCCGCCTCTACTAACCGACAAAAGGCTGTAGCCTGGATTTGATATTTCGGAATTTGGAAGCTAGTCACAATCACAAAAATCATCGCTGTTTTCATTACAGCAAGAATCCAGGATTTTGTAGTAGTAGAAGTAGTTCACTTTTGTAGTAAGTTAAGGTTTGTTAAAAGGTTCATATAAGTGTTTGTGCATGGCATGTTTCAAGTGTTAAGTAAAATTTGGTGAGACTGAGACTGCCTTCCGGATAATTTTGTGACAGTTCAAAATGGGTGGTGCAGATGAAGATGAGCGAAGTGCCCTTCTCCCAACTACGCGAAAATCCTACAGCGCGACTGTAAGTGAAATTTTAACAATAGCATACTAATTGCTTTTCAAATTTAGTACATACGAGCATTAACTTAATGAGTATTAGCCCTGAAATAGCATCAATGAATTGTGATTAACGAACATTAAATTTGAAAATGATAAACATAAATCATTAATTCGATCAAGGCTTTGGACACATGATCAAAAATGGTTAACCATATTGGCAGGAGATGATTTTTAATTAAATAAGATATCGAATCTGGAATTTGAAAAATGGGTGTTAATGTACTTATGTCGGCTTTTTTTTAATCAAGCTAAACGTATTTCCTGTTTTTTTACCATTGTACTTCTGTCAGTCAAAGGTTGAACGAAATTTATGGCTGGCATATTTGTTTAGGTGAAAGTGTTGCGCTCTTATTTCTTTTCGAGCTATCATTTGAAATTCCAAATAAATGTGAAAATCCATATCAAATCCAACACGAAGGTCACTCATTGTTTTTTAAATTTATTCCTTGCATATGTAACGTATGTAACGCTTGATGTTTTGACCTAATCCAAGCTTTTTGTCCAAGCGCAGCTGAAACAACAGGTTCACTTGACTAACAAATGATCGAGAATGAATCCAATTTTTACTTGACTAATTTTACTTATAATTGTTTACCCGACTGGCTGATAATGAAAGCGATAAGATATAATATGTAAGCATGCGTATGGTTTCCCTTTCCATATCTATCCGATAACGTAGATTTTTTCTAGAGCTACCATTTTAAACGCTCACATACGATTTGTAGTCTGAAACAGAACTAAGAAAAAAATAATAAGTTAAACATTAAATTCCATTTAAACATTATTAAAAATACATGGCTGTATTTCAAAAAGTAAATATATACGTAAAAAGTTTAAAAGCTGCTTTCTCATACGCACCCTTTTACCATGTAGGACATGAACAAATCACTTATATGAAAACACATTTTTTTAAAATAATAAAATCCTTTTATATTTCATGCTGAATGGTATTATTATAATTTTTATCATTTATTATTATACGAACACAAAATACGTGCCTTAATATTTCCCTACTCTAGTTCTTGCTAGTATAAGCTTTTTAACTTTTTATCAGTTTTACAATGCAAAAATCTAAAAGCATTTTTAGTTACATAATCCTGGATATTACGTAACATCTACTTACAATCAGTTTGGATCGTGATAATGAGAAAGTCCATTATCTAACAAGCATGGACGTTTAACGCATTTTATAAGTGGAGTACTTTATCAATATCAGGCGATAAATGCTTCAGTTTACACACCTTTACAAGCGTGTTTCATGCACCTCTTACGGCTATTGCTATTTATCAAGCTTGAAATGCTTTTCATATTCATATTTCATATATCGCATATTTTTGCAAACTATGTGGTCTTGTAATGTCCTTTATGTAAACACACGTTTTTTAAGTATTGCTTTCTAGACAAAGATACGTACATAATTTTAAGAGATTTAGGAAAAGTAATTTACATCTAGTCAGAATACGGTATTATAACGTATACAAACACAATGAAATCTGGCAACCTACCTCAGGTAAATTCTTAATTAAGTCCAGATACTTTATAGTACTTAAATCTAATACTGTGTTTTACTACAGGGGTCACTAAATCCTGTGTTCACACCATCTTCCGAAAGTGTTCATCGATCTTCCTTAAGTGCAATTCATAAGACTGAACCGATAACGTACACCTGGAAAGACGTTTGTGTTTGGGTAGGACAAAAGAACGGAAATGGGAATGTTGATGATCCAGAAAGTGGATGTTTTGGTAGAAAGAAAAATGGGTCCGTGTCTAAACAGATTCTTAACGGAGGTTGGAACCTAAATACTTTATTCTTAATTTGCTTCATAATCCAAGCTTCAAGTGTTATAATTTATGACATGCTCTAAAGGATTTATTGGCAACTATGAAAAAACCTGTTTGGTTCATTTACGCACGGTT
Organism: Orchesellides sinensis; assembly: GCA_027744375.1. NCBI lineage: Eukaryota > Metazoa > Arthropoda > Collembola > Entomobryomorpha > Orchesellidae > Orchesellides > Orchesellides sinensis. Next base: position 5,402 of record JAHZNG010003358.1, read on the forward strand.
TTGCTTTTGATAATTTTTCCAGTGAGCGGTGTCGTAAGACCTGGCGAACTCCTAGCCATAATGGGTGCCAGCGGTATGCACCTTATAATTTCTTAAAACCCTTTACTTAACTATTTGTTAAACCTATGTATCCCTGTATGTATGTTTAAAAATCCCTTCCCTATTCAAATTCCAAGGTGCTGGTAAAACATCTCTGCTAAACGTTCTCACGTTCAGAAACACCGGAAGGTCGCGAGTCAGTGGCGAAAGAGCAGTCAATGGAGTACCGGTAACTCCTGACATGCTCACCTCCATATCTGCATATGTACAACAAGACGATTTATTTATAGGAACCCTTACAGTAAGAGAGCATCTTGTATTTCAAGCGTTGGTCCGTATGCATCGTCATTTAACTTACCAGCAAAGGATGGCCAGAGTTGAAGAAGTGATTCAAGAGGTTTGTGTAATAAAATCACGTTCAGATAAAAAAATTGGAATAGCCCCTGATGATCAGAATCGTGATCACACTTGAAGCAACATGCTCTAAGCAAATTGTTGTAATTATTATTATTATACATTACATAGCTTGGCCTAACTAAATGTGCAGATACTTTGATTGGTGTTCCCGGACGATTGAAAGGGATAAGTGGAGGGGAAATGAAGAGGCTTTCCTTTGCAAGCGAGGTCAGTTTTTATTAAATACAGTCCTCATAGTGCATTCGAATTAAGCTAAACGAATTCAAAATAATCGTTTTGCTTATTTAGATATTCATGTTTTTATACATTGCTCGTAAAAATTCTGTAATTTTAACACATTATATTATACGGAAAAACAGGTATTGACAGACTGCCCACTTATATTTGCTGACGAACCAGTACGTGCATTCGTTATCCATTCATAGTTATTACATGATTATTATATTTATGGTTATTATACATTTTCTATTAATAAAAATCCACAGACCTCTGGTCTCGATTCCTACATGGCACAGAATGTGGTCGAGGTGCTGAAAGAAATGGCCAGCAAAGGAAAAACTATCGTATGTACAATTCATCAACCCGCTTCAGAAATCTACACACTCTTTGATCGGCTCCTTCTCTTGTCTGAGGGACGAACAGCCTATTTAGGAGATGCCAAGAATGCTGTGGAGTTTTTTAAAGAGTAAGAAAAAATCATATTGTTAAAAATAAGCTTGTTAGATGCAAGGCCGACTTTTTCTTGGATTCAATTGGATTTCAAATGCATCATAAATCAGCTATGGTCAAATCGTGGTTATCAATTGCTTTTCACTTTTTGTTTTACAATAGTTGTCATATTTTTCTGCTCGATAACTCGTTTAAAAACTTTGCATATTTATGACAAACATTTGTTATTGGCTGGGTATTTTCTGGTTGAAAATTTGTAATGAGTTTTGTTGAACAAGGATATTTTAATGTACGAACTTGTACTAGTAAGCCAAACATAATATATATCACAATAATAGCTTCTACAGAAAATATGAGCTTGTGTGCATATGTAGTTTTAAATAAAAAATTGCATGCCAAGTATTTCCTTCGTTGCAATTGCATAGCAGTGATTGCAGTATGCCAGAGGGTATAAATCTTTTGAACGATGTTGTTTTGTCTAGAATCAAGCCATCTGGGTAGGTTTGCGTAGGAATGATTTTTCTTATGTAATAGTTGGTTTACTGCTTATATAACAGTTTGCCAGTCCAAGACAAAAATGTTTATGTTACACAACTGGATAAAAAATTTACTATTTAGCCAGTTCTTACCTTGCTTTTTTATCCGGTTTTAGTATGGTTTCGTGATTTCTTCTTTACGTATAATGCAAACCAACTATTTCACCATTATACCCACCAAAATTCCCATTATTACAAATAATGCATTGCACAATGTATGTGGTTATCTGTAGATGTGGCTATCCTTGTCCAGTCAATTTCAACCCTGCGGATTTTTTCATTCAGACTTTAGCCATTCAACCTGATATCGAGGAACAATGCCGAAAAAATGTGAGCAATATATGTGACTCTTTTGATAAAAGCAATGCAGCCAAAGAAGTACAGGTAATTATACCATACTTATTGAGCAAATATTTTGGAATGGGAATATATGAACAACCGAAACTCGTAGAATATCTACACATGAAACATAATTACAGGCGTTGGTGGAGCAAAAACAGGAAAGTCAAAGTGCAGAATTTTTAAAAATGCAAGCATCTCTCCAAAGCCGANCGAAACTCGTAGAATATCTACACATAAAACATAATTACAGGCGTTGGTGGAGCAAAAACAGGAAAGCCAAAGTGCAGAATTTTTAAAAATGCAAGCATCTCTCCAAAGCCGATCTCCATACAAAGCATCGTGGTGGGCACAGTTTCGAGCGGTTTTGTGGAGATCCTGGATTTCTCTCCTGAAGGAACCGATGGTTTTAAGAGTTCGAATGATACAGACAGTGGTAAGTGGATGACTATGGTTTTGCAAGCTTCAATCTTTCATCCAATCAAAACTACATGATAAAAGTACATTGCGCCATTTTTGTGCTTTGTTCTTTTGTCCATCCTAAATGCTGTTTATTTTGCTACTTGAGGTAGTTCTCATTACCTGAATTAACAATTGTGTTCTCTGCCAATGAAAATGACTATTATTAAACAGGTAATTTCTTTACTCTTGGGAATAATCTACTTTGGTCAACAAGTTAACCAAGAGGGTGTGATGAATATCAACGGAGCGCTCTTCTTATTCTTGACAAACATGACATTCCAGAATGTGTTCGCTGTTATAAATGTAAGTATATATGTTCATATAATATCAGCTTTTATAATGCTTGATGTTATGTAATAACAAAAACTGCTTACATAAGAAGCACAGAAATGGGTTGGCTGATGCTCCAGAGATTATATGACTCTACCTTAGGGCATTAAACCAAACCACAAAAAATATACCCATAATGAGAAGTGAAGATCCTGCCATCCCAAACTCCTCTGCAAGTTCCAGTTGATAAAATCATTCCCTTGTTTAATGGTTTTTGAAAAATGCATAATTACTATTTAACAAGGCCAACTCATTTGCCAATTACGTGGAGAAAGTATTATGAGAAGTAAAAATCAAGCATGTAAGCAAAGCCAAAAAAATTTGCATCCGTCAATGTTAATGTAATGTCTTCATCGGGACTTGTGATAAATGAACTCTGTTGTTGCTTAAGTGGACCTAGAAATAAAGCAAACAAATTAAGATTTATACGTCAAGATTTCAGCACCTCGTTAAGCAAGCCAAACGACAACGACTTGAGGTATCTAGATGAGATCTACGACATGTCTTTTTGTGTCTTTATTAGTTTGGCAAAAAATAAGCAGTTTCATAAAAAGGAAGTATTTACAGATAACAGGGATGATGGGATTCAATGTTACCGCAACCGTCCATTGCTTGATTTTTCTTTTCTATTTCATTTGATTGGACCATAAATTGTTTCATTTTATGCCTACCGACCCAATAAATCTTCTCAATTTCATTTTTAAATTAACACCAGTCACGCCTCTTCATATTTTTATATTAATCATGTACGCTTGTCAAATTTACTTGTGAAAATTGTCGTATTTAAGACTAAGTTGCTACATAATTATTATTTTGGATCCAATTTTTATAGGTGTTTTGCCAAGAGCTACCAATTTTCCTTCGAGAACACTTTAATGGCATGTACAGAACAGATGTATACTTTCTTTCCAAAACTTTAGCAGAACTTCCTCTTTATGTGAGTACATAGAAACATTATTGGGAATGAAAATCTAAAGAAATTTGATTACGGTAAATCATCTAACTTTGTTTTGTCTTTCCCAGATCATTTTTCCCCTAGCATTTACTTCAATCTGCTATTACATGGTGGGCTTCAACTCTGACTGGCAAAGATTTCTTATCACATGTGGAATAGTCGTGCTAGTAGCAAACGTTGCGTGTTCTTTCGGTAAATATCTATTTTAAATAACATTTTTCATTATCATCTACGAATAATACCAGTTTTTTATCTATTCGGATTACATATAAATATTAATGATTGAGAAATCATAAGATTCAAACTGAAGGATGAAAAATATTCTCCTGTCACGTATATTTGATAACGTCTTTTCTTTTTAAAGGATACATGGTCTCATGCATCAGTTCATCCACCACGATGGCACTTAGCATAGCTCCTCCGTTTATTATTCCATTCATGCTATTCGGTGGATTTTTTCTCAACAAAGGGTAAGCGTTCTCTCTTGTCTATGTAAATAAATACATATACCACTTTTGAAAGTTGCATAATCATTCGTCATAGCTGCATAGTTCAGAAATGCGTGCATGTGTTTCACACACAAGAAGTCCACACGTCAACATTCATAAGAATCAATTGAAGAGTTGTGTGTTATTAACGAAAGCAAACTACTACGATTTATTCAACAACTTGTCAAATTTTTAACTTCAAGCAAGATTTATTCGTTGCATCAAATCTTGTTTATGAGAATTTGTTGATACATACATATATACATTCCTATTCCTATTAAACCTAGTAGTAACAGTAGTAAGCAACCAACACATGTAATGTAATGTTTAACACCGCATTTTTTTAGATCTGTCCCGGTGTACTTTGTCTGGCTTAAATATCTATCCTGGTTCTTGTATGGGAATGAGGCATTAGCAATAAATCAATGGGATGGAATTGATACTATTGATTGCAACATTTCAAGTTCCACATGTCCTAGGAACGGAGACATAGTCCTTGAAACACTCAACTTCAAAAAGGTATGCGAATAATAAT
>JAHZNG010003359.1:0-16683 GCA_027744375.1 Orchesellides sinensis
ACCTTGAAGTAAGTAAGTTCTTTCAAGAGTAACTTGATACTTCATATGATGGAGGCAAATAATAAGAGGGCCTGATCCTCGTACTTGGAAACATTAGAGAGGTTATAGATTACATACGTTGGCGTATCGGAAGTAGAAACAGAAGGCTGAAACAGTATAATTGGGAACAGTGCTCAAATAATATGATGCTTTTATGTAAGTGGATTAGAAATTAAGAGTTAATGCTATACTAAATACCTTGATATATATAAATTCAAACTCTTTCAGAATTGTGGTGCAATGTAATCCTGAATAAATGAGCAACAAACTTAATCCCAATACTTTGACAAATGTTTTTCCCTATTATTATTACAGTTGCCAGTCATAGCAAGTACTTCCGCACTTGCCTTGAAAATCCTCAAAAACGCTCCCGGAACCGTCATTTTTCATTTGAATTTTTGTGTATACCGTACTTCATCTGTATTTTACGATCAAGAAAATTAGGTTTTAGCATTTATCCTTCGTATTTAATACGGCTTACTCAGCAACTTAGTTTCTCCGCGTCTACACAAACTTTACCGAACGTTTTCTTTGCAGGAAGGCTAACCGGAAATGCCCAACCAGAGGCTCCATCATCTGAAAGACACTCACTGTAACTCAAAAAGAACGTTGTCAACTACCACTAGTTGTCAGTTTTCATAAAATCATCTTTAAATGAAATGACCGTGTGTATTTTTGGAAGGCAAGCTAAGCTTCAGAGCACATTAAAGGTACAAATTTTATTAAGCGTGTTCCAATTCCAATATCCCACTCAAGGCTCTGCTTTTTGGGAAGGTTGTACCGATGAAATGCACTCTTCTTAGTTCCAATGAGAAGTTCCTTATTTCCGCCTTACCAAATGAAGTAAGCGCATCCGTATATGTACATAATAAGATATAAATACTAAAGAAGTTACCTTAATACTAATTATTTATAAATACGTATATCTAGTAATGAAAGCATAAATATCTTGAACAGGAGACACAGATACATAGATAAAAGTTTGCGTCCCTGAGACTTACTTTATCAGGGAAAGTTTATTACTTCAATATTACGAACGCAAATTGGCAATATAGCATCATAAGTACACTAAAAAAGTGGAGTAATAACAAGAAGTTAGTGAAAACATCAACGTCTCTTGAAATGGCATTGCTAAATAGTTCTCGCCAAGATTAAGATCTTTATGTGAAACTGTGAATGGTGCTATTGCCAAGAGTTCATTCACACAACTATGTAGAAGATTCTAAATCATCAAAAAATGTATACATACATATTTAACGCCATTAAGATTGAGGTAATGATTGTAACGGTTTAAAAAGTTGAACCAATACCAATAACATCTCTTATTGAAACATAAGATGTACTTATTAAAATACTTCCTAAGACAACTTACTCACATACTGTACAATGCACAATGCTGCCCTTCTTCGGCAAATATAAAATAGAATCACTGGATTTATATTAAATATTTTCAAGTTAGTATCCACTTGTTCTGCTTGATTGCCCCAGGCACTCTTTTTCTACATAGACAGAGTTGAACATTTGCGGTCCAAACCCGAAAATAATGATGACATCGTTTTTATAGCATCAATGATTAATGACGCTTGAAAGATGAAGAAATGACTGCATAGCTGGAGGAAATAGCACATGTACAAGTTGTAGAAAGCGTTTCAACATTTTCAAAGTTAAATGGAAGATTATATACCACCCGCAATTGCTTTTCTATCTTTTGGACCACCACATTAGAAAGATCGTACTTGTAAAGATCAGTGGGTATGGAATTACATACATACTATGATTACATAGCACGACATAAGCATTGATGACACACGTTTAACCACAAGGTTTTCAAAGAACTCGCCAAATAAGTTCGATGCGGGTGACATCAATCATATTAATTGATAGTGGTATCGGTATTATTAGTTTGGCGTTTAATAAGATGTCATTGCGAAAAGTTAGTACTTTAACACGCTCTATATAAGGGTCATTTTTGGTTTCATAGCCAAAATAATCCTTAAGATATGTCTTACTTTACGCAATAAAACGCACACGTTGCGTTCTGTACGCATTACCTAAATACCATTAAAGTCAAGCTGCAAGAGAGTAATTAGAAATTCCAGCAAAGTACTGGAGGAATTTATGGAATGCGTTTTTGTCAGTTGTATATAGGATTTTATCAGAATAGTGCCATTCATTACCACCAAAAAAGAATCGGGTGCTTTTTACACGTGTCTTCATAGACCTCATATCTCTTCAAGCAAAAAAATATTTCTAAAAGAGTAGGAATACGACACGACGGCACGTGCGTGATCCTGCCTTGTTCCATGGCCTCCTCATTTCATGTCAATGTTACATACACAAAATGCGGAAAGAAGATCTTTAGATAAGACGAAGAAAAAAAATCATGGTGTAATATGCCAAACTTTCATGCACAAATAACAGCATGTCATTTGTCACTCAACCGTCAGATAAGAATCGTCATCTCATTACAATGCCAAACAAGGATCTCTCATCATGCATCTTGGAGTAAAAATTTGGTTGAAAGGAATTAGAAAAAAAATCTACTGAAAAAGTTTCCTCGGCTTGAACTAATTAGAACTGATGTGTGTACTCATACCTACAAAGAAAAGAAAACAAATAGAATGGGCTTGTAACCAATTACAGGAACAGTACGCATCTTCACGAAAACAAAGAGTTTTCTTGTCCTTTAATTGATATAGCTAATATTTGTTACATTCTTGTAAATCCAAAAGTTAGAAAAAATCGCGCTTTTGGAAACATCAATAATTAACATCCACCCACGCACACAAAGCAAGCGAGTTGAATGTCGGAATTGACATACAAAATCTAACTGTGGGTATCTTTCGCATTCTTGTGTATAACCAACTTCTCAGAATATTTACTGTGAATAAAGCGGATTTTTGATAAAAGAGACATATATATTATGTAATGAGAATTATACAAAGAAAATGAATGAATTCAAAGGAAGACCACCATTGGGAGATATTGCAGCTAGTTAGTTACCACTGACTGAAGCTACACGAAGACATTCACATTTGAAACGTGTAACTACATATTATTACAAGCTTTCCTGATGTCCAACTAAGATAAAGCCAATTTCCCCATTGACTACTGCTGTGTGGAAAGCATGCAGCGATGATGGTGATGTAGCCTTTATTATATTACCAAAATAAAATAAGGCAAGAAAACCTCTCTCTCTGTCTATGTAAGCCAAAAGGAAATACAACATTGGCTGCCGACAGCAATTTAGATACAAAACGTTTCCCTCTACTTTTCATAAAAATATTTCCTATGAAAGCTCTACCAGGAAAAGGAGAATAATAGCTGAGGCAAGCCAGCAAAAATAATGAAAGCAAAGTTACTTTCCATTTTTCCACCCTTACTGACTTTCCTTTTGCTCTTAGTTTTTTCTCTCTATAACCTACTAAAAGTTACATACGTTTATTTTGAAGAGAGAGAAAGCAACGTACGTTTTTTTGTTGGCTAAAAAGGGACTAAGCAGTTATAATGGTAATGTAAGGAATATAGAGCAAAAGTAGGGAAACGCTGACATGTATTCTTTTACTACTGATGTACATTAGTGGTTTAAGTACTTCAGTCTACACAGTAGTAGTTTCACTCAATTTTCTATTGCATATTGGGGATGATGTAGATGAATGAATACGGAAGAGGACAGAGACAGCGTTTTTTAGTTTTTAGCAAGTACAAAAGGATTTCTTGTTGCTGTTTCTAAATGAATGGGATACGTAGCATAAAAACGGAGCTTTTGTGTGTGTGCTAAGTAAGTAATTTGATTAAATGGATAAAACAAGTAAAAGCAGATGAGTTAGCATTTGAATGTAAAAAGGCTATTGTGTTTTGGGCTGTAGTTGAACCATGCAAAAAGTTTAACTGGAAAAAGCACTTTAATTTGTTGCACTCTCAGGGACCTTTTTCTTGGCAGAAAGTACCTAACATAATAATGCTCAGCTGCTGAGTGAACCTGAATGTGTCGCATAATAAAATGTATGGATGAATTTAATAGGATTTGCGTATTATGCATACATACGGAGAATTTGATATGGCAAAAGCATCTAAGATTTTTTGGCATTAGGAAAATGCGTTCTCAGCTGGCTTAACCTCTTTTGTCAATGTGTAATCGTATGATTATATTAAGAGAAGTGATTCCGTAGAAAGATTAACTTAAAAACATTCATCGACGTATGCAAATTTTCACAGATGTAGTTTTGCTTTTCAACTAGAAACACACCAATATTCCAAATTTTAGACAATAAGTTCAAACCTTATTGTCCTCGTAAACATTCAGTGTTTCTTTAGGCTATGTGAATCACAACTTACCTTTCTATTTTTCAATGTAATGCCATATGCGGTTGCCTGTTAGCAATTTGGTTAGTTTACGACGTGGATTGCCATTATAATATAACCATTAACACTAGTAATTGTATATATTAGGTTTGCAAACAACATCATAACCCGCCCCAGTCCTTACAGAGGAGATATGCTGTGTCTGTGTCCTGTTTTGATACACTGTTTAAAATGATAATGACCTTTTTGCAGGAATTCAGAAATGGGAAATTCTCATGCTATTTTAATAAATGAATTTTTACCATATATTTTTAAAATCAAGCGTAAAGAGTAAATGGTTAAAAAGGTAATCGAAGAGTAACAAATTAAACGTGAACTATTAGCCTGTGAAAATTCTTGGTCATCATTCAAAAGGTGATGCTATATTTGCGCTGGCTAAGCTATGATAATATGATAATGTACATGATATGGTATAACACGAGACTATTATTTTTATCTTGTATAATTTTTACACAATTTTTCTTCCAAGTTTAACAAAATTTATGGCCCAACTTTTCCCTAACTCCATAAAGGCACTGTGTGTACAGTACAGTAAGCATTGGATAAAATATTAGAGAAAAAGGAGCTTTTTCTACAACATTACTTTAGCACAAGGGCATGTTCTGTCAGTAGGCATGTTGCTTAATGGCACATGGGAACAAGTGCCAAAATCTACTCGGTCAACAGTCAACAACAGCTAATGCAACTGCCATTCCTCATTTGGATTTTCTACAGAATATTATCCCCGTACTTGTTTCTGTATTCGTTAATACTAGAAAGCACACGATTCCTATATAGACTTGTGCGTTATGAGCTTGTCGTATGGTTTGCTTATCAAATACCGAGCCAGGTAGCCTAAAACGCAATATTGAGGAGCTTAAAAAGTAATAATAATAACCTGTCATGTAACAACCCAACAACATATTACCATTCATGTACTCTTCCTATCTACAAGTTTTGGATTTTAAAATTTTCTATCCTTGTTTGTCATTTTTGTGTTTTTATATTGATTTGTTGCTCGGTAAAGAATATATCAATAATGATTAATCACAAACACCGAATCTTCGTTAGCATCCTACAGTCGTTAATTTGTTTTGCAGTAAATGCGAAACTCAGTATGGTAAGATGGCTTGTAACCTACTGACTACGACAGTCAGAAACAACAACAATTTTGCTTTCCTGCTCCCATCGCATCTCAGATCTCCGTTAAAAGCATCGGAATTTATGCGTACGAATGAGAAATAAACTACCTAAGTTTGATTTAATGTACTTTTATATTCCATGTTCTCCCAAAAGGTTAACAATGTACTTTATATGTATACATGTATTCATATATTATTTGAAATTTTAAGTATGGAATCTGTACAACGGTTTTTATATTATTAGGTGTGCATATGGACTCATGTATTCACTGTTTACTCCACCAAGCTGTACGTCCCGTCCCGACAATGTATGTGGGCTTATATCATCAGTCACACATCTAGAGAAGTGTGTGACAAGTTTAATCGCTGACATTTGGCAGCAACTCGTTGATTTATATGAAAACCAACAAGGTTGCGACGTGTCAGATTTGTAAAGGCTTGAATTGTGGGGTTTTTTAAATCTGTGCTGTTATGGGTAAAATACGTATAAAGTCTGTTATGCACCACAGGACTAGCACTTCCACACCACTCCTCAAAGTTAAGTTTGGGATTAGTTTGCATTAGGATTTAATTCGAATACTATAAAAGCAATAAATTTACCAAACATTTTCTTTCTTTACAGCCGCGTATTTTTACTACTTGCGCTGCTGTCGCCGAAACACATTTCATTGTCATGTCTTTAAGTTACTAGCATCAGCAGAATGAAACCTGTCTACCTCCCTGAATTGTCGATAATGGTTTTTGTCATACACCGCGTCATTTATGTACCACTGCGTTTGTTATTCACAATTCGATATAAAGATGAGCGAAGTTTACTTATGATTTGTTTTTAGTGAGATAGTACTTGTCAAGTATAGTTTGGTTTTAAGCATGCTAATACAACTTTGTTATTACTTGCCTACCAAAGTTAGTTAGATATACATATATTAGAATGACACAGTACTATATTGCCAGAAAATCTTTACTTTTCTGGTGATGATTCCCTTTAACCCACCAAACCCCACGCCACGTTCCACTTCTGCTGTGAAAGCTGCTGAATGCAACCAAGCGCGTGAAATTGCACAGATTGCTTCTCAAGGGAGATCACAATCTCATCTTGATATGCATAATTTATGCATTTTTTGCTCCCGTGAACTACTGACAACATGCTAGTCAAAAATACTTCTAAAAAGGTTCTGTTTAGATATACTACCTATATATCTTGTCATATTAAACTGGACAAATATTAGACTTGTACACAATGTTAAGTAAGTAATGCACTTCATTTCAAATTAATGCATTCAGTGGCACCATGTAGCTGAAATTCGGTAACACTGACATTTTCCATAAGTTCCACACAGATTTTATATATAAGATGCTTTTATGTACATTATATGCCTTGCGTCAAACATCAAGTTTCGTCAGCAGGAGCAGAGGGTAACACCTTCATTTCCTTTCTACTTCCCTTGAGAATGTTGCAAAAGAACATGGCTTGTGAAAGAGGCTACAAGAAAAGTTATATAAACTAAAAACACGCTGTGGGACAAACACCTACACGATTTTAGAATTTATTTTTCATTTCTCTATCATTCCTTGCTATGGGCTTCTCCTTGTCCTTATTTTCACGTTCCTTCTCTGCCTTACTACAAATCTTATCATAAACGCTGGCTTGTTTTTCCAAAATACAATGAAATTTGTTTCAATGCATTCTTTTGAGTACGGTTAAAAATAATGTATGTTGCAGTGCATAATATGGTAGTTCAATTGAATGGAAATGGGACAGATGTGTTCTTCTTACAGACATAGGAAAGGGACCGACCATAGCGATACTTGATTCACAACATTTTTTTTATTTTCTCCTTCACCTTTCGACAACTCACATTACCAAGCCACATCTTATAAAATCCTTTGTAACAAACATCTTAAATGTCAATATATATGAAGACGCAGTGTTGTTGTGATGTTTTGAAGTTATTTCAACTCCAAGAAAACCAATCCTCCCGATGCACAACATGTTGTTTTTATGTTTTACTCTGCCGTAAGCAGTGTAGCGATGAAGTTTTTAAATTAATTTGGTAAAAATGAAGCTATCAATATCAGATAAATGTCTTTCATAATTTTTTCTACATTTATGAGATTTTGTTATAATCCAATAGTACAAGGAAAGCAAGAGTCATTTTAGAAGCTTGTTGAAGCTCAAGCAAGCCTCTTTACATCATACATAGCAAATGATTTAAGTTGTTGATGAGTGCCTTGAGTTGTCCATACTCGTCGTTTTTACTCAATCTTAATGTAATTGCACCATTCATTAGTATGCACAGATAGGGATCTAGCCAATAAAAAAGCTATCATCATCACAAAAGGAGATAGCTATCAATCACTTTACTCCTCAGGTAAAATGCATTATAAAAACATATAACCAACAATATAATATTAACTCGAAGAGTATAGGAAAGTAATATGCTACTATATTTTTACTAATAGAAGAGTTTGTTGGTAGCTGAAGCTGAGGATTAGTGAGGATATTTTAATGTTGGTTTTGCATGTGTGAACTTGATGACTGCCTTTGAGCTTTCCCACTAGCCTAGCACTAACAAACAAGTAAACTAAAACCTTACCAATAAAACGATTATAGCACCAGCCAGCCAAACAAGATATGATATAAAATGGGAAAAGTATATAAAAACCAAGTTGATTGAAGTAGAAGCAAAATGATAAAATATGCAAACAGACAATCTTATTTATCTTTTCATATATTGTTTGGAATTTGAAGTATCAACTCATCGCCATCATTTCTTCGACATATTGACATCGTCATTACATCCCAAACATACAAATCTACATATCACCTCTTTCGTGTAGCCACAAATTAACTTTTCATGTGGAGATGTTTTGAATAGCAGTAAAGGGGTAAATCGGCAATGTACTTTTTTATTAAACACCAGGTTGAAGGTACTCAATGTTTTTTATTTAAAAAGGTTTTGCCGTCATTTCTTTTTTACTACTTTCATTTGAATGCCTCACTCAGACAAAATGAGGGTCATGCCGAGTTCAGTCATCTTAAGCTAACATTGAATTTGATAAAAAACAGGGTTATGTACAAAATATGCAAAACTTTTGGAAAGGATTGCCTTTAGCTATGAATGTCTGCTTGTAATTTCACGAGCGTATAAAAATAATTGTAAGTTTTCCTTCTCAGAATTTGTTTGGGGATTGTTTTGAGGTAGCCACATAGGATTTTAATGGTTGTGTATTGCACAAAAGATGTGATTTCGATTATGGTTGTTTGATCCACCCATGCAATAATCGGTTTTTGTAGTTTCTACTCAGAGGTAAATTATTAACGCATTATGTAAGGCAATATAGCAACAGGGAGCACAAAACAAAATCCATCCCTAAATTAGTATCTTTTCACAAACCTACACCTTATGTGTAGGAAACCGGTGCAGTTCAGTAAAAATCTTCATTTAGATGGGCACAGTAGACATGTTCAGTAATGCGCAACATATAATTATTACAATGTACAGGATAATAGTCCACGTTCATGTACAAATTTTCTTTCACAGAATGTCTTTTGAGTAGGATTTTTTGGCAAACAGAAAGCAGAAAATAAATGGCATTATGGAGAGGATTGTTTTGGCTTCGTTGTGAGCTCAATAATGGTTTGTGTATTTGTTGTGAACTTGCAAATAAATTTATGCATTATCTGTCCGTATTTCTTCACACACGAATACCGATTTGCTGAAGCTTGATGCAAAGAAAGCAACAAGCGGTATGATGAAGAGTAAATCTGACAAGATGAAGGTTTGCGCTGCCTACCTGTTTTCTGTATATAATATGCTTCCTCCGACTAGCCAATTATTTCATCCGTCAACTAGTTACTTTTCTATCCAAAAATATTACTGCTTTTTTGTATGATTCACACCTTTTGTCTTTTTACATCTACAAGTCATAAATTCATGAGAAAATCGGAGAGATTGGTAAAATAAAGGAAAAGATAGTTCAATTTTTAAAGATTTATTTTTTATCTGATTTTGACATGCTTTTGTTGGGAAGAAAAACTTGTGAAGCTTTGTTGGTAGGTTTTTAAATTCCATGTGTGAGTACCTCAATAAATGAATTTTATAAATATCGATTAAAAAGTAATATACAGCTTCAGTTTACGCTTTTAAATGTAGTAATTATACAGGAACGCCCTGGGGATGGAAAAATAATGAATCATTTCCTCTAAAGCGTATCCAGAAATTGGCAATCAGAAAGCTGCTTGCTTTGATGATTTATGCATCAAAAACATTTATACCAGATAATACTGGAAGTACCCAAGATAAAAAGACTTGCAGACCGTGTTAATGTAACTGTAGTAAACAAGATAGAAGTTTTAGGATGATAAAGTTTTAGGTAAATAAGGTGGGGTTGGAAGTTTTCATTAACGAACGACAAAAAGGGTGCTATGCATTTGAAATATAGTGTCCTTGTTAATTTTTGTTTGAAAAATTCAAGGTCGCGTTTTAGAGAAACCGAAAATGACTGAGTGAGCTTGATGGATGTCATATGGAAGTCTGTCGAAGACTATAACCTTGAGTAAACTTTTTAAATGCCTAGTCGATAGTTATACATATATTGAGGTTACGACCAGCAAATTTTAAATGAATTTATTATATAAATGATTTATTCTCTCCCGATTCTCAATCACATTGCTGGGACCCTTATTAGTGTACATAATATTTTTCAATATGACTGCTACCTCAAACTTATGAATTCTCGACGATAATGTATCTATGTTATTTGTAGAAATACTATAATTTTCTATTCTCAATATTAATTTATTATGGGTTAGTGATTTTTACTTGAAACATGTCGTAAAGCCAAATATATAAGAAGCAAAACATAAAGCGGAAATTAGATACAAGATTGACATTGCTTTTAGGCTTCGAAATAACTATATCTGGTAATTTATTAAGATAAATGGAGCTATATGGCAAGAGAAGCCATTTACAATTTGACCAGTAAACGGAGATTGGTTTTGTGAGTTCTTTTAGAAATATTTTTTAAATTTCGAAGTATATAGGATTATATTGTTGAGCTTCCTTTCTATAAATACACACGTGGACTATTTTAGTGAATGACCTAAAACGTGACTTTACAGTGGGCTACTGAACATTATGTCAACCCCAAATCCCTTCGATTCGATTCTTTTAAAAAATTAGAAGGATGGAATTACCGATTATCCAGCAGGCTTTACTTTAAAACTATATTCGCACAGTGTTTATAAATCTTTACGGTAAGTTCGTACAGTCGTATTCTTTAATGGTCAAGTACCTGGAGGCTGGCTTTGATAAGCACTCAATTGTAAATAAGTTTGATTTAGCCAAAGAAAACCCCCAACCAATTCGAAAAATTTAAAGTAGCATTCTGCTGTTATGTGATTCATGGAAAATACTTTCTTCCAATTTTATGCCAGGAGTTTCTAAATAGAAAAGGTCCTTTTATTTTTGAAGTGTAATGTATAATTGAATCTTGTACGCAATCTTTTGAATATTTTTTTAGAAGACAACTTCAGCTTTGAAGTATTCAAGAAAGTATTGCATTCACCCGACATTAACTTTGCTTTGACGAATCTCAAAAGACAACCTTTGCGCTTCTTTACATAACCTGTGCATAACACTGAAACAATGAACCAAATGAATAAAAGCTTTTTGACCTTTCATACATAGTGTATAGTTATGCTTCTGTAACTTGTTTCCACAATATGAAGCTTGATTCTATTTTGGAGTTTTTCATTGACATTTTGAATTCATCGCTAGCAAGCTCATAGATATTTATCGACAAGAATAGATATAATGTATAATTCAGTTTTAAATGTCTTCGGTTTATATAGAAATCAAACATAGTAAATATATAAGTTTAGTAAACTCGTTGGTAAAACGTACTGAATGGAATCCAGTAACTTACGTGAGTGGCTAATTGTTAGTTTGGCTGCGTGGGCCCTCGCGGACCACTTCATCGAAGATGAAAGCATACTTGTTAACTTGTTGAGGTATACGATAAATCAGGTATGCATATTAGTTCAGAAGAATGTGAGAGTTTACAAACCTTGTTATAACGTTCACCATTAAACTGTACATTACGGTAGGCCATTCTGGTTTGCTTAACAAATAGAACTACCATGACTGTATAACTACAGAATTAGTAATTTACCTAATAATAGTCTTTATAAATCCATTGGTGTGTAAAATTCTAATACAAAATACTTGCTTTGGAACTAAACAGGGTACACATTCAAAAAGAAATACTTAAATTGCAGTAACCCTTAAAATAACATGAATTGTGATTGTGTGTGACTGACTGCAAATAAAATCATGACATGAGTATGAATTCAATGCAAACATTTTCGTTTTCCAATCTTACTGTCAAAATAATTCATAATGTAATTTTGAAAGTACGCATGGATTGCAGATATCAAGTACTATGTATATTTTTAAATTATGCTGATACTAATTGTATTTTTTATCAGCAATGCCCTTTATGTTGTGTTGGAATCTCCATTTTTCATTATCGACATAAAATGATCGAGAGATACATAAAGCCGTTCTGTAACGCTTCATTGCATCATATTCTGTTCCTACTTAGCTGTTTAAAGAAATAATTCACGTTTACTCGACAAACTCTACATATAAAAACCACCACTCTTACTCTGTTTCTAAACCCCTGGTATAAGATTACTTGGTGAAATTGCATTAAAACCAACTTCGGGAATTTTATACTGTGTAGAAAGTTCGTTGCAGAAAATGTGCAGAATACACACTAAAGATATTATCAACTGATACAATATGATGATGATGTAACATTACAGCAAACTGGAATTATGTTATTACACCAAGCTTTGCTGTCGAGAATGAAGCAATTTTATTTTCACCCATTAAACTTTACTTAAACTCATTGACTCTTTCCTATATACATACAACATATATTTATACTTAAAACATATACATACATATGGGCTCAGTGTGAGAACAACAAGATGGCTAAATAGCATGCTGCAGTGATACTTGAAATGTCCTAGTGTTGCGATGATGCAATGATATGGCATAAGTCCGAGCTTTTACATCGTCTGGATTTTGGATACTTTTTCTTCTACAAAATTATGTTATTACACCAAGCTTTGCTGTCGAGAATGAAGCAATTTTATTTTCACCCATTAAACTTTACTTAAACTCATTGACTCTTTTCTATATACATACAACATATACTTATACTTAAAACATATACATAGGGCTCAATGTGAGAACTGCAAGATGGCTAAATAGCATTCTGTAGTGATACTTGAACAGTCTAGTGTTGCGATGATGCAATGATATGGCATAAGTCCGAGCTTTTACATCGTCTGGATTTTGGATACTTTTTCTTCTACATTTATGTACATGAACATATAGCAGCATATACTTCTGGGAGTTCACTCTATACTTTCTTGACATAGTTATACCACACCAGGCAAATATTACAATGAAGGCAACAACAGTAGAGCACATTTGTAAGGATCTCTTTTGACACTAAGTAAAGTAAAGTGATCTGAGATGAGAGTGCGGGTGTGCAATATAATGACTATATGACTGGCCAAGATATTGCCTGATGAAAACATTTCCGAAGAAGATATTTTTTCTGTAGTAAAAGTCTTGTGATCTAATAAGAACGTAGCTACTAAATATAGACAGTCTTATATTTTCGATTCTCTCTTTGAAAAGCTACCGAAATACATTATGATGCGTTTTTACCAAAGATGTACACTTCAAGAGTATATTCAACAATACAATGCTTTTACGATCAGGAAAAATGTATAAGGTAGTTGTAGAGTATAGTGAAGAAGTGTAATGGAAAACAAGAGTTGATATCTCTGTTATTTCTGGAATTACTACTATCATTACGCTGACGAAATATGACCATCATAGAATTGACATTTGAAACTACTTTTACTACCCGCACGCTACTGCAACACTGTTTCTTCTTTCAGTTGTTTCCATATTCCTTGTCTGTTCATTTATCTCGCCAGCGAAAAGACTAGCCAGTCCTCAACAGACATTTTTGTGCAGTCCGTAGTGTTTCTTCCTTTCATATGAGATTAAAATGATGCAGAGATACGCCTTTCTTATTACTCCATTGTGATCCCGAAAAGGTAGAGAGATACAAGCAGGGTTTTGCTTTCAGAAGCCGATGAATGAACTTGATGAATCCTATTGTGTTCCTACTTGTAATAATACATAATGTAGACGAGTTGAATATATTTATTGAAAAAATAACCTCTAATTCGTATTGAGACGTTATATCAAGCATTGTTATATTGATTTTAAGCGTTGAAAGAAGATGGATGAGTCACGCATAGGTATACGCTTCAAGACGATGGATTTTTAATTAAATCATTGTTGACAGTCTATGGTCTACGTAAGTAGAAAGATTTTCTATCTTTTTAAATATGTTGATGCATTAAATAATTTTAGAGGGATCGTTTGCTCATGCATCTCTTTGCAGATTTAGTTTGAAAGAGTTTGTGTACTAAATGTCCACAGGAGAATAGGTTAATGTCATCAACATTGTATAGGTATGTACGATTTGTCTAAAGTAGAAAATTACATACACATAGTAAAGGTGTCGTTAAAGGGGATTCTACATGCTTACGCATAACATTAACTTAGCATTTCGATATATTATGCATAACTAGTAGAAAAACAGCTAGGTATGTATATGTACTTCCGTTTTTAGGGCTAGTTGTTAAAAGTCATATGAAATAGAATGAAACTTGCGCAACTAGCTAGTTATTACTATGAAGGTAGTCAAACAAGTCGTAAACTTCATGTTTTGATGCTTTAATAAATAAACTTCAAGAATATGATTTTAATGAAGTGCACAATATGAGAAAAGTTAAGATGTTAAACTAATAATAAAGGTACAAGCGTAACCAGATTTCAAAGGATGAATCTGGTTATCAACTGTCAAAGAAGTTTACTTTGTTTGAAAGTGTGTAGGTATGTGTGTATATAAGATTACGCAACATAGGTAAAATGCTAATTTCCAGTGATTTCAGGTGAGAGCTGGTATGGGGTAAGTTGGTACGTGATAAGTTTTATGGAAACAATTTGTTGTTGCTTTGTAGTACTGCATAGCATGCTAAACGGTATAGGTATATTGCTAAAGTAGGGAACAGAATTCATTTAAATCCATGCAAAACATATACACAGTTTTCATACGGTGTAAATAAATAATTTGAAATTTTGTTATCTGCAAAAATCTTTAGGCATTTATTTCTACGCAAACATGCATGAAAACAATTAGTAAATAAAAATTCTCCAGCTTTTGGTTCTCCATGCGTGCTTATATATTTGTGAGTTCACATTTTCCAAGAATTTTTGTCACAAATATTTAGAAGTTAAACTTCCGGAAATGAAGCAACAGCATTTCTAATTGTGAATTATTACGGGTGTAAATGCAAGTGGTTGGCATAAATTCCTTATAGTAAAACACTTGACGTCTTTGTGTTTACTTACAAATTCTAACGTGCTAATTTAGCTGAGGTTGTGTGTTCGTGCCATATAAAAGTCTCGCCAAAAAGATTTATATACAATGTGCCCTACGCCGAATTCCATAAAATATACAATACTCATTAAAACCTAAGCAGTAAAGTCACAGTACCTGGATTGCCGTTTCCTGCTGAAATCTTTTTCAAATGCCATGGGCTTAATCATGCAATTCAATCCATATATTCCGTCACAGACAACTGACTACAAAACGACATTTTTTCTTAAGTTTAAACAATGAGTACATGCTCAAAGGTAGTTTTTTTAGTAGAAGATAAATAAAGTGGAAAAGGTTTTATTTAAAACTTGGCAATTTACTTCCATCCCTTCTTACAACTGACTTGAGGCGCAGTTCATTTACTACAAGCATTATCATCACAAGAGTATAAGTAAGAAAAAGATGAAGTTGGCATTGGCATCGTGTTTACTTTCGTCTTTAGCTCAATCCATTCTATCCGACGCAAATACAAATTCAAGCGAATAAGATATGCATGCAGGCATTTTAAGAATTTTCGCATTAAAAAGCTCTCTGTTCATTAATTTACTTATCTACTTTTGTGTGTGCTATTCCCACAGGGAAATCCATTTGAAGTGCCTACTTACATGCAATTGACATACCAAAGTATCGTTGTCATCATGGGCATACTTAAACTGCCACTATTTTCTGAGTTTTACTATCATTTTCCGCCCTGAACGAACTTTTCATTGAAGACACAAGATGAGATCTTGAAACTTGTGACGTGTTCGTAATTCCACAGCACTTGCCGTAGTTCCCAATGCATATTACCCATGCTTTGGATTCAAATCCAGTTATTAAAAACCTGATAGTGATAAAAGACTCTTCATTCAACATAATTAAACATATATGTATACACCTCACGATTTATCAGAAACTCAAAGACAAAGACTGGCAATATAATCTTGGTACTTAAAGCACGTTTGTAGGTATACAATACTTTCATTTTTGAGCACATACAATAATAGCATTCTCAAATAAAGTGACGCTTCCGATGGAATAAGATGTTTCAGATACAAAAAATAAAGTTTCCAGGATTTCTAAAATACTAGTAAAGCTTGCATACTACACACACGGCTTTTTAAAGAACATATAGCAGAGTTTCTATGTTGTATTCGGTGCAATTTCTTCGTAACTTTCTGATTGGAAAGATCCTGATAAATCTTTCATTTTGTGGCAAATATTTGCTGTTTTCGAGTAAATATTTGTCATTTTGGAGCAATTTTTTGCGATTTTAAAGTAGTGCCATTTTGGGAAAAATTTCCGTCAATTGAGAGTAAATTTCCGTCAAGTGGGAGAAAATTTAGGTTATTTGTGAGTACATTTCCGTGATTTGGGAGTAAATTTCCGTAATTTGGGAGTAAATTACTGTCATCTAAGAGTAATTTTCCCTTCATTTTTGGAGTAAATATTTGCCATTTGATGTAAATGTTTGCCATTTTGGAGAAAATTTCTGTGGTTTTTAGAGTAAAAATTTGCCATTTTGGAGAGAATTTCAAACATTTCCGGAGTAAGTGTCAGACATGTTTTGGGGGACTTTACCTCAATTTCGGAAGAGTGGGTCTGGCTGGCAAGCGGTGTGGTTGTGTGGTATCTG
>JAHZNG010003360.1:0-39234 GCA_027744375.1 Orchesellides sinensis
ATATATATGATTGCCTGGGACAAATGTCCCATAGGTTGGTCTTTGCCGTACTCAAAATAGGGTCGGCCTGCATAGTGTTAAATGACGTATTTGATCATCACAGCGCAGCGTAGAAAGTATACAGAAAGACATACTCATTAATAACACTCCTGTAGTTCGGGATATAACTTACTCTTGAAATGATGAATAGCAGTAGCTTAGAACCGATTACTTTGAGCTTTAACTAGTTCGACGCAGAATGAATAGGTTCCATCGACAGGAAACTTATTGATGAGTTGCATGACAGAAAAAACATCCAATTTTCCTAAAATTTTTACGAGTCAAAAAGACAACGAATCCTTACATCATCTTTACCGATTATGATGATTTTAAAAACTGAAGAGTAGCGTGAGTCCGTATTGCTGATGAAGTGTACAGGAATAATATTTTGCAGGCAATGTCCTTATTTGATGCATATTTTACACCTAAATAGAATCCCATTCTGCCTGCCAGTTCTCTTTCATCGTTTATGTATTTCTATGTAGCTTTCCTCATTATTATTTACCCGTCATAAATTATTCTCTTCTCCGTTCGTAACAGGCATAAACAACAAGGAAAACATGCTATTTCATTCGTGTTAACTAGACAGCTGTTGTTGTTAACTTATTTGTTATTTTGAGTGACTACATATAATGACAGACTATTTTCATTGTAATTCAAAAGTAACTATATACGATTCTCTTTCATATGGGACCAACAGTCTTCAACAAAATGATGATGTTCTGTCATCCGTGATAATACATACAAGAGCTTTACTAGTACAAAATCTGAATCTGACTCTTGAATGCCTTTTGTTACAAGGGAAATTCTTTTCTGTAGACGTATACAATATTGTTGCTACTGCATACTCAAATGTTAGAATGAGACTGTGTGCAGAATCCAGTCGTTCATTATTCATCCATTCATGTTATCTTCTCTTTTTTCCATTTTTTAATAGTCTTGTTACAATGTTTTTCTCAGACTTATTTTGATGAATGTATTAAAAAAGAGCGAACCTTGATTAAAATTCATTCCTTACTCTTCTGTATTGATCAATAAGAGCAGCAACGTGATTGAGAGGATGGAGGGTTCGCAATTAATTACAAACAGTGTATTTAAATGGAATTGACATTTTGTTTTTGTTGCATAACCTTTTATTATTAAGACCAGACTGGGTTTTCTTCAGGTTCCACAAAAGATTCTACTAAACTGCGTAACACTGATAAATACTTTCTGCCAATGTGTGCTTAACGCATATATCTTATATCTTCTAAGATTTTTCAAAACTAACACATATGTATGCAATGTTACAATTGTTCATAATGGCTATTCATTTATATGTTAGATCCTGATAAAAGTTTTATAATTCCATGTTTCTAAAAATGCAACCGATTGATAATGTTTGGAAATTATAATCAACCATTCATGACTTTGATTACAATGTAGTCTTTGTCAGGTCGAAATGAATTGTTTCTGGCTCTAATTCCGCTTGTATTCATGTTCTTTGACTAAATCTTTATAACCGTAAAACACGAGTAGGAGTATTAGTCAATGAGGAAGTAAGTTTCAGGCATTTATGTAAATATATACGGGTGCATAAATGACCGTGGAAATGACCCTCATTAGAATGTCCTGCATATTGTTTTATAAACCCTTTGCAAATAAGGTAGTCATCGACAAGTACGTAAATTTCAAGTAATTTGTCATGCTTTAAGTTATTTACAAATAAACTTTATAACTTAATATTGAACTTTGAAGGAATCCTTCTAAAGATAGACACGTATATAGAAGATGTCCTAGGATTTATGAAAGTATGGTATGTACATATAAGCATCATATTAATTGCTTATGCATCCTTGAGATTTAATTACTAATTACCATACAAGAGTTTTGTTTTGTTGGAGTCTGATTAAGTCAATTTATACATAAAATACAAGTGGAACCATAGTGGACCTCTATGCTTCAGAGCCTGTGAATAAAGATCAAGCCACCCATAATTGCAAACTCGTGATGACAGGAATGTCCAACAAGAGTTAAAATTCCATGTTCATTCGTAAGCTGCTATTAATAATTGTTGATGACTACATCGATAAAACTTCTGAGTTAGTTGGTCACAAATTACACCTGGGAATTTTCCTTTTCAATATTTCATGATTACAGTTTTAGCTATTGACATTCAGGAATACGGTATACGCTAAGACTATTGATATGCATTAGAGGTAACTCATACAGTGCAGAACATCTTAAAGATGAATAGCTCGATTTTTGTTAAAATTAGCAAAAAATTGATGAGAATGTATTACCCAGTCTTTGATTAGTCATTAAGTACCTTAGCTTAGTTCGATTCAAAATTGCATACATAATTAAAGCTCGATAATTGAATAAGTTTGCAACAATGAAATAAAATATTGCAAAAAAATTTCGCATTTCGTTTTTTTTGTTCTTGACTCTGCTTGGATATTCAGTTAAATTCCAGGACCACATACCATCACGTAATATCTTTATTTCCTATCGTCCATCAAAATATAGATAAAAATTTCCCTAAGAAATCTTTTAAGGTTGCAACTTTTATGATACGACGAAGCCACACACAGCTGGAAGCATTTGTAAAAAGATAGAAATACAACACAAAAACAAATGCATAATACATACTTATATGGCCATATGCCACGTAAAATATTAAATTTCTAAGACATGACATGAGCATTCCTTTGAATGACCGATGAGTTGACATCATGGCTATTTAATTCATTCCTGTCTAATGATGAATAACTTGCAAAAGCCATCATATAAGCTTCATGTAGGTAAAATTACAAATCACGTAGACTAAACTTTTTTCCCCACTCATGATTTTGAGGAAAGCAAAAGTGTTTTTTGTTTAGAATTATAGTTAGCTGCAATAATAATAGTTATTGTGTTGTGTGACAGCTACAGGGGTAGTTTTGCATGTCATTAATGTATCACCCTATTATAGACGAAAATATGCATGAAACAATCATCGGCTGTGAATTTCTTACCTCCATCCCTCTGTGAAAATGTAAGGGGTACATTAATGCAGAAATGCAAGTGGTAATTTGTTTATGATGCTTATGATACAATACGATGACGGTGATTTTTGGTGTCGGTGTCAGGAACTGGTAATCTTATGATTATGTTAAGTCATCATTCTGCTGCATCTCCATATTATTCATCGCTTCTAATAGTTATGGCAGCTTTATAATTCCTTCCAAGTTCGATAGAAACGCTTAAAACTCATGTTTTACTAGGTATCTGCAAGGTGTTCATATCTATACATAGTCATGTAATAGTCATATAAGATATATGACTGTATCATATAGTCATATATCTTAATAAAAATGACTTATTCAAAGCATTATTTGCAGCACGGTGATCAATTCGTCACCGTATTTTTGACAGAGGTACAAAATGTTTTTCAATAATTTATAGATATTGGATAATTGTTACGTCTTGTTAGCCTCAGGTTATACTACCATCAATGCCATCATGACGCTTATAGGATCTATTGTTCTCTAAGCTTGGCAGGGAACCTTGAACCTGACAAAACAGTGACCATTTTAAGTATCATCTTGACTTTGGCAGAAGAAGTTTTATAAAAACGCAGTTTTTTCTGCTTAATCCAATTAAAATATTAGTCTGTTAATATTACTTAGATTTTCGTAGTTTTATAGGATGGAGGAACTGTAAATTAGCTACTCAGTAAGTTTCAGCAACTAAAAAATCTGATTTTTAAAAACGATATTAGTTTTCAGAGCATTGGATCATAAAATCATAACTATTAGAATGCCATGTTATGCAGCGTAATGTATAGGCATGAACGCAATTTGTTCATTATGAAGAGATCAAAATTACCCACAAAATTCAGTACTAATGGTAAATCTTAAGTATATAACTGGTAGTGATATCTCAATTGCTCCCTAAAATGTTTACTCAATCAATGAGCAAGTTGTTCGTGCTATATTTTTTCAAAAAGTTTGAAACAATGGAAGGCAGCCAGTAAAACACATCTTTTTGTAACGGCTGTTACCACAGATGTAGGATGCACTTATTTCAGTTAGCTTAGCTTCTCGCTCACCGTCTGTAAACAGTAGATTTCATGACCACATTGTGTCTGACTGATGAACAATAATGTGCCATTGTTTACTTCGCCACAATAATCAGGCAGTTCATCCCATTTATCAATGCAAACACAATTCGGGTATAGTATGCATGCGCGCACAGGAGAGCTTCTTTTTATGGGTTACTCGAGTAAGAAAACTTAATGTACTAATTTATGTAGTACTAATGATCTTCCAACAACGGTTTTTAAAACAATGGCGTAGATAATTTGTACACGAAAAAGCTGATCTGTCTGTTGTCAGCAAAGACAAAGAGAATTTTCAATTATTTTAGGAAATTAAAAACTGTAATGATGATGAAGGTCTAAAGAAATGCATGATGCCAACAAATGCAACCAATGCACACATTTGAATCAAGGTTTACAAAGAGAATCCTTTACCATCGGGAAACATTATGTTGTACTAAATAAACCCTACATTTCATCACACTGGTTTTAGTAAATCATCCAGCCGACAAAAGTGCACGTGTGTCTCTAAAAGGCAATATTTTACAATGCCACTGCCCCTGATCTAAACATAAAATAGTCTGGAGGACAAAGTACTAATTAAAACTGATTGATAGCCAGGGTACTCCCTTTTTGAAATCTTACCCAGACAGAATGTCTCCTAAGGTAGCCACGTTGACAAATAGCAAAGTCTCCCTAAAGCTTGCATGTTTATAACCTTGTACTTCTTTTTATAGCAATTTTGATGTCTTCCCTGACAATAAAGAGGCGATTAAACTTATACAGGGATTAAATTTCGCTAAAAGGATTTTTGCCAGAGTTTGTACAAAATGGAACCGTTCACAACATATAAGCGTATATATTGTATAATTTTATACACCTACATACTTAGCATTATATACTTGTTATAAGATTTCTTCCAGTTTAATACCTCCTACGCTCGTCAGAAAAAGACATACGAAGTTGTTTTAATTCGGTGGAAACAAAGGAAACTCCTACAAATGTAATTTCATTTATTAAGCCAGTATAGCTTTATGAAGTTTTCACTTGGAAACTTTTACCTCTGCCCAGGAGTCACAACAATTTTTTAAGCTGCACGTGTCAGAGTTGTGCCATTTCCTGAAACAATTTTACGGCTGCACCTTGAGAATTTACCCTCTGAGAGAAATTCGCTGTGTTTTTAGGAAATGAGCTTTCTGAAACCCGTAGTGCTTTTGTACCTGTTGTTTGCTTCGTGGTTTTTCTCCTAAACACTGTCTTAATAAGTTTGAATTCATCCTGTGGATCACACCGACGTACATTTCTTCATTTGATCACTAAATTTACTTACATACATATATTGTAGTACACCAAAAGCACCTCAGTTAATTGCACTTGAGATTGGAATAAAACAAATTATGGAGCATGGACACAACATCACTTTTTGGTTTGTTTTCTAGCAAAAGCCAGACACCTCTCCATTCAAAGAATTTCCCTCAGGGCTTTACTATGTCTCCACACGACAATCATGCCAATCCATCGCAGTCGTGGTGTAAAGTAGCCAAAAATTATCTGTTGTGGTCACACTCAGGTGAACAAACAGTGATACATAGCTGGCCATAATAGTCATCCACAAATTGTAGACTAAATGGAGCAAATTAAGTTAGGACCAAGTTTTCCAATCATTTGGTGCAAAATTTGAAATAATGTACATTTTACTAGTTTCGGTTTTACTAATATTTTCAGCAAAATACGGATACATGCGACTTTTCATATACATTCATAAATCCGGAAGCTTGAAAGATTCAGAAGATTAGTTCTGGTTTATCCAACCATAACCAAATACAGGCAATAATTTTCTAATTTTATGGGAACTTGTCAAGACTTGTGAATTATGATTGTGTGGTTTGTACACGAAAAATGTGTAAAAACACAAGTCTTGCATAATTCTTTTTTGTTTGATACTAGCAGATGCTGCTGTTTTGTTGCGGATAAGCTATGTTCGCGAGCTGAGACAATATGTCTGCTTTCTTTGGGTTGCTGCCAACGATCAGAAAAATTATAAAAATCGTAAATACATCTATTGCGAATTGAAGTTGAAAGATTTCAAAGGGAGGGGGACAAGACGTTTCTGACATTATGCAGTAGGTAATTTTAAGTACCAGATAACCTCCAATTTGAGTAGGGGACGTTCTTCGTTGGAAAATAAAACCGTAGATTTCATGGCTTTTAGATCAGATTTAACTTTATATCGTGTCGCAAATTTGGCTTGACCATGAAACAAACTTTTTAGAGCATTTTGTGAGCACATATATTCCACCATTTACTACGAACTAATAGATTTTAAATATATTGCATGTACATTTCTCGCATCGTAAGGCTTACTTTATGTTACAAGAAGCTAAAATTGTGCCTGTTGGTGTGGTTTTACGATCAACATACATATAAGCACAATAAAAATATAACGTTAGCATGCTGTCTTATAAAAATGTATTAAGAAAGATATCATCTAGTTTTCATTTCCGTTTCGATCACCCATCGCTTGATAATGCTCGTAAGGACAACTGTGGCTGTGATTCATAATCTTTCCTGGGTTTACGAGTTTTTTGTTTTATAGACAGGCATACATGTAGACTGCTGATTGAAAGTACTAAAAATAAAAATTATAAGTCGATAAAACTCACTTTAGCCAGTTTATCCCAGTAGACAGCCACGAAGCTAGCATCAAGAAGTTACTAATCATTATCCTCTATAAAATAATTCGTTTGCAGTAAAATTATTATGTTGTATTTTGAATATTGTTTCACGTACATACTTGGTTACATACATGACTATACAATTCATACGAATTCATTGACCTTCTGGAAAATTCAAAACCTTGAGATGGATTGTAATAAAAAACATTTTCAAGTTATCTTGTTAAGGTTGTAGAAAGACATATCTCGAATTACAGTGGCAATCAAAAGAATGACTTAGTCATGATATGGTGGTATCAAAAGAAGCAGTCTGGTTCTAAATTTACACTCTGTAAGGATTCACAGCGTCAGTTCTTAAATTTCATTTGGCTGGTCCCATTGTTCGGCTTAAATCCTGACCCCAAATATTTCATTTTGATTACACTTGTAGTCCCTGTTCACACAGCAAGCTGGGTTAAAATTACAAAACTTAGGTCTATACTTCCAACTTCATGGCATATTTGTAAGAAAAAGCAGAGCTCAAGTCGTTTACTTTTAGCATGAATTTCTTTGTAATGCAAGAAATAGGAAAACCGAGAGAAGAGTAGGAAAGAGAATATAATAGAAATGCAATTTCATGCCTTAAAATGAGCACTACTGCTTATACTGGCATGCATGACAAAAGAAGTATGGAGACCAGAGGGTAGCAGTCGGAGGAAACAACATCTGAATACATGAATTTTACAATTGTAATCTAATAGCAGAGTAAATCGTTTCCGAAAATAATGTATTGTAATGCGGAAACACTCGCCTATTTTGCACGCTAGTTGAGACAGAGCAACAATGAATAAAAGTACACATCTTCAGATGTTTCATGGGTTTTATTAAATTGCCAAGTACTTTAGAAACTTAAACTCTTCTAGATACCAATGCTCTCACTGTATCGGAGTTTCATCTTGCACAATGATACAATTGTCCCTTTCCCAATGTATTACCTTTTCTACTTTTTCTACATATATTTCCAGATGGACATTACCATAAATCTAGACAATGCAATGCTGGGAATAAGTATAAAACAAATAAGATACGAATTTGTTGATCCACCATATAAGGCGAGGTTAATATGGTCTTTTCAAGGGCTTTCTAAGCTCCTATATGTTTTGAATACTACTAGGCATAAAGTACGCATTTATTGGGCATAGTAAAACTCTTCAAAACAATCTAATTCAGAAAGAACGAAAATTTCCGTTTAATTTCCATATCATAGCGCGCAAAAGATTTTTTGTGAAAAACAATAACTTGTGCAGCAGCGGTTGTGTCGTAGGAGGAATAAATTTTAGTTTTCGTACGTTGTACAACATTTTAAACGACATCTACTTGTAATCCTTCCTGGTTTTGATACGATTTTATATGGTTATGAATAAGACTGTTTTCCAGCTTAAATTAGCAGGGGATAAGTCTTTACCCTTTTAAACACAATATATACAATGTTGTTTAGGAGGACAGCGGGCTTTCTCTATTTTCCACATCAATAAATTTGCAACGCTGTACACTTGTCGTCCACAACATTAGATGAGGCTACATGAATACAAGCATTCCATTGCTCCTCCACACTTTTTCTTAGCCTGTCTATTCAATTTTTCACTTGGATGATTCTTCAAGCACTAGTAGATGTTACGTGAACACAAGTACAGCAAAGACCCAAGTGGTTTAGAAAAGGATGAGGTTCTAGAAGAACGGAAAATGAGTTACAAAAGAGTTTCAGATTTTTTATCACGTAGTTCAGAACTTAGTCTTTTGTAAATACACAGCAATTTTATGATGGTCGAACATTGTTACTTTATTATATCCGATAGCTATTCTCTCCTTTTCTCTCCAAATAACGTTATTGCAGTTCAAACACGCATCAAACAGAATTGACGATAATCTTTCTTTATCATTATCCTGTTATTATTTCACGGTTACTTGTTCCAAGAGCATAAGCCACTGCCCTTCCTATAAATAACTTTTTTCTTGTCATTCAAAGCTATTCTTGAGGTGCAAATACGTTATTTCATTGTTAAAAATTGCTAAAAAGTACAATAGAAACATTAAACTGTAAAACATTTTTACTATTTACTTTCTTGCAGGTTGCAACACATTCACATTATTTTCATTCAGCATACATCATCCACTGTCTAGTCTAGCGTTTACGGATTTTCAAGGGAATTCCGGAATACGCCTAAATAAATATTAACAGTATGGTTTACAATAAAAGCGACAGAAAGATACCTATAAAGTTTGATTTCCTTGTGTTTTATTGATACGTAATACAAAAATGTAGTTATATTTAATATTTTGCGATTAAGAGTTAATAGAGAATCTATGAAAATGTACAGTTCTTGGTAATTGGAAGATTCAATTCAGTGTACAACGAAGGCTACCGATTTGTTTCGCAGTAAGCGTTTTTATATAGAATTTTGTATTCGAGCGGAATAGAGAAAATGGAACGGAAAGTGTTTGTGAAACAAACATCAAAGAACCGCATATATCACATTCTCAAACTGGGCGTGTGAAGATATCGACCGAATACGTTTAAAAATTTCAGAGAATTTATTTGAAAACGTCATACATTTCATTTCTATGATCAGTATTTAGGCATATAAGATCGGAAAACAAGTAGGTATCTTATACATGGATAACAGAAGGGTTTATCCGTCTCCTCCAAGCATAAATCACATTGCACAACTCATGCCGCGGCGCGGTACCGATTTTTGGCAAAAACACCCTTACTTCCAGGCAAAAGAACCCAGCTGGAGAAAAAATTTGATGGGCAAAACATAAAGAGATAAATTTCTTTTTCTAATATGTTGGCTTGCCTATGAAATGAGAGAGTAAATTGCACTACCATCGAAGATTTTTAATTACTTCCAGCTTTCTAGTTCCATCCTGTTTACCAATGTTTTGCAGTAATATGGAAATGTATGTATGCTTCCGGATTAAAATAACAAGCCATTATTCCAGACAGACCCTTTTTGTCATGTTTTCAAATAAACTGCCCGGAGACTTTTCATAAATAAAAATTATACGTAGAAAAAATTGCATATTTACTAAATACGCAGGATCTGGTAAGATCGGACGGCAACCGGAAAACCACAGATGAAATTGAAATTCTTGTAACCTTATTTTTAATATCTGCCCTCAAGCATGCTATAAAGTATGACGATTCATCATAAGCAATACAACTTTCTGCCGTGCACAGATATGCCGTGCTTCTGGTTCTATGTAATTCAGAATAAATTCACCCATTCACAGTAACGATGAAAAAAGTAGCGTGAACATATTCAAAGATGTACGTCTATTGTCAATCTCAAGGCTTTATGTCTTTAATTTTTATCTCTTTCAGATCGTTGACGAAATTACGGCAAGGAGTGGGCGACAGGAAACAAATGATGCGAAATCGCCTGGGATGTACCTTACTGACGTTGGCGGACTCAGAATGGCAACCAATTACACATTTCAAGTCATACCCCTGGATACCGTGACTTCTGAAAGCAGACCTTCTAGAATATCTCTGCAAACGAAAGGATGTAAGAACTTAAAATATTACAAGCATTAGCTTTGACTTGAAGGAAGTTATATACAAGAATGAGAGAGTAATTTTCAACAAAATCTGTCTGAAATGAAGTCATATTGACTACGCGTTTGTATAGAGGCAAACATACTCCACGAACGATCATACCAAGGTATATATAACCATTTTGTAAAAATTTCGGTTTCTTCATCTTTCTTTCTCCAGTTAAATACATTTTCTCTTTGACTCTATTATAGTTATCTAGTTTATACTAGAAACACAGTCATAATATTATACAGATGCTAGTATATATGCAAAGGTTTCTGAGAAATTTTGTTTGTAGAAAGAAAGTGGCATTTGAAGCCAAGTGGGCTCATAAAAAACGTCCTTCTCTTATAAACTATCGGTACACGCGAGCATGTGTCAAACGCAGCTTTAATGTTACCACTCCAATAGGCAATTCAGTTTATTGACACATTCACACATTTATACATATCTCTTTTGAGCGTATTTATGTCATTTTATTGCTCTTTTTCTGCTTAAATATCGTCGATGCTATATGTATGTCAGACGATCTCTCCATTAAAACTATATTACCCACATCACATCATTCTTGCTTCAATGACTACATTGAATAGTATAGTATGAAACATAGTTTATGAATATGCCTTCACTAAAGTCAGGTAACCAAATTACATTTATCGGATTTGATAATATGTATACTGCACCTGATTCGGGGTGGGAAAGGAAGTAGGAAACTGCCTCAAAAATTGGTCGGGTGGGTATATATTACGTAATATACAAATAAAAATCCAGCATTGCAGTAAGAAGAGCTGTGAAATTTAAGTTGGGTGAATAAAAACGGGATACTTTACTACCTATCTGCCTCCCACATATGCAAGAATATTCCGCAAACAATAAATTAAGCAAGGAAAGACTGAAAGAAAGCTGTATATCAACTTGATACCCGCAATACTTTCAAGGTATGGGTACTGCTACAACAAGGTTTTACTTCAGTTCTCTTTCATATAAACTTTTTGACCAGAGTTTTTTCTCAAGCTTATGCATTTCAAACGATCGTTGGTTTATAGTGAAGTGGCATTAAATATTATACCTTAGCAAAAAGGTACATGGATGCGTCCAGTTATTACACTGTAGTCCTAAATTTAGATATTTATAGAATGGACTATCAATGGAACTAAAGGAATCCTTTTGAGAACACACAATATATATATGAATACGCTCAAATATAGTTAAAAAGTTTGGAAGAAAAAGATGCTCTTTGATGCAAGAAAGTATTTCAGGAAATGAATTCACATTTGCTCTTTTATGACCTTTCTTTTAGTTTCCGCAAAGGCCACCAACTGCTTGGCAGATACTAGTGAAGTGATTGTAGAAACAGGGCCATATTTCGGAGGACGGATTTCTGTTGAGGATTCTACCATACCAGGATGCTTTATTAAAGGAAACCCGCAAAGGTAAATGGATCTGATAAAAATGAATATACCTACCTACCCATAACGTAATACCATCTTTTTTATTGTGAAAATATATTTTTATGCTTGAAATTGCCTACACAGTTTCATTTTGGCACTGTTTGTTTAGCTTTTACTGAATGGGTTTATGCTAAAATTAAGTATGAATTGAGTAAAAATAACCCTATTAGGTGTTTCATGAGTATGGCATGGAAAGACTTTTTGTCTTATCTTGTCTTCCATTATGTATGAAAAATAGAACAACGAAATGATAAAATGGACTGAATGCAAATTTAATAGAATAACTATTTGAACAGGTTTCCACCCACCTTCAACTAATGAAATGAATACATTTTCGTAGACATACTATATTATTGCATTGTTTAGAACGTATATTCTAAAAACAAGACTAGGTTCAGAGATGAAAATATTTTGGATTGTTTCGTGGACTGAAATGAACAATTTTTGGTAAATATATTCAAAGTTGGATGTTCAAATTTCAAAGAATAATGGGACATAGTACACAGGTTCAATTACGTTTGTAAATACTATGTAAAGAGTATTATAGTTTAACATCGTGTCACAGTTCAAGTAAAACGAAATCTTGCACGCAAACAGTCTTTCTACAATTACAAAACGTAACGTTTATATTTAAGTCCGTCGGCTCGTTAAAACCCTTTTGTCAAAATGTGCATCCAAGAAGATATATACATAATTCGTACTTGTTGATGATTAATGACTATGACTCTATCTGTGGACTGCTATTTTGTTAACATCAAGGATATGCTAAGCTACAAAAAAAGACGTGTTCGTCTTTTTGTCGCAAATGTTACCCGGTGGTATACATTTAACAAATGTTTATAAAACCCCAGGTTTTATATGCAGTTTGTCGGGATTAAAGAAGCACATGCGGGGGGTTTTGTTTTAGTCTTGCTTCGTAAGACACTGAATTTGTCATCATTATGTTACTAGTGAATATGTATTTAATAAGCTGTTGCCAACTTTAAACAAAGAACACTGTTTTTGTAAAACGAGGCATGGTGAATATTCCGGCAAACGGAACCTTTGTGATATACCGGAACTGAACCCACATTAGAATCAAGGGTATTGTACAATTCCGCTGATGCGAGGATGGAGGAGATAGTGTCCCTCAACGTAGATAAAAGATTGTATTCTCTGACGGTCTCTGCCTCTGACACGGCTTACATATGCACACGAATAAATTAACAAATTAATTAAAGTACGTGCATGTGAAATATGGGAATTTGGAATTCCTTTTGAATAGGTTACCTCATTTGGATAATTAGGTAATTTGCTTTTATAAGTCTTTGTATTAAAATGGATTACGGGTTACTTTATTATACACAGACTTATGTATGTATATACAATTTTTAAATCTAAAATGTAAAGCGCCTTGGAGGAACCTTTACAGTTTTCGACAGACAGTAATTTAAAGCAACTGGCTGCTCTAGCTGTTGCCTAACAGTTGACAAGGCGGATGTGATAATATGAATCTTGTGTGGAACAACAATATTCTAACTATAAGTACATTCCTTTGCATGTATGAAAGCTACATATTATACCAATATACTTGCGCATTACTAAATAGATAGATAAGGAAAGGAATAAAATCCTGTGTAACAGTGTTATTTGCATGTAACTAAAGCTGTGGAAAGCAAGTCGCAAATACATAATATTTTCTTTTGGTCTTCGTCGAATGGATAAATTGTCACCAAACAGTTTTTTGCCTCTAAAATAACTACCAACTGTTAGTTATACATACCTATATACAGCTCCCTCTCTATTTCACATCCCTTCTTTGTCCTGAGCTTTAGGAAATATGTCATCAAAATAAAAATGGCTAATTTCAGTAAAAGGGATGGGATCAGTAGCTAAGCTTTCTCCTATTCTACTATTTGAGGAACAACTGTGTTTTTCCCATACTATCTTCGATTTTACAAAAAGAGACTACCAAGCCCTTTGCGAATATATGTCTAAAAGTACAAACTCATGCATATCTGTCGCTTACACGCCAAAATTGGCAACACATGAGGGATTTTGAAATTTCACAGGAGCTAGGAAGTGAAAACACTGCTTGGCTTTCTCATATTTATCCACGAAGAATTTGAAAATATCCGTTTTACTTAAAAATTGAAAAGTGTCTATTAGAAGGCTACTTAGATAATTTTCCCAAGGGCTCAAATTGGAATACCGACATCCGTGCTTTTAGGTTAACCGGGTGAGAAGTAATGGCCATGTGATTTTTGCCATTTTGCTTTCACCCGACTTCAAAGAAGAGTATCTAGCTCGGTTTTCCGTTACTTCAGAATGTTTTTGTAAGACTATCCTGAATTACTGAACCACAAAAGCCAAATAAAGACTGCCATAATAGTTTTTGAATGTATATGTTGCACGCATTTTGTAGAATGAAAGCATTATGTGGTAAAAGTTTGGTGTGAAGTTAGAAAGAGTAAAGTAAACTTGCTTTCTGGCAGCATAATTTATGTAAGGAATGAATGTAGGTACATATAGTACATAATATGTACAAACAGCAATGTTCACGTGTATGGGCTAGTTCATAAACACGTGAAACGATGTGTAAAAGCTGTAACTCAGTATTTATCAGAAGGGAATGCCCAAATGTAAATTAAGGAGCAATTGAAAAGTATTGGTGGAAAGGAAGGTCAATTTAATAATTAAGTAAAGGAAAACGGAACGGAAACGGATTTAGAACTTAGAAATACTTCTAGACAATAGAATTGGTTATTTCACGAAACTTCTTATTCTACGAACTACGATCCGCTAGTTGATGCGGTGATGGAGTCAATATCAAGCATTCAGGAGCCTTTTCATTGTTATTATTAAGAAATTTTACGTGGGTAGGGCATCATGTAGTATTTTCTATCTATTATCATTCTTCGTAATATGAAAACCAAAAGACATACCAATGTAAAAAGACAAGAAGATAATCAAATTATGTCGGTCGATGTCAAATACCAAATAAGTTAAAGAAGACAAAAAAAAACTAAAAATAAATAATTATAATAGCAATTCGAAAAGGTATTAATTTTAAATTCATGTTGCTTGTATGGTAAACTAACTAATGTACATACATTATTTACTTTTTCAGCTCTCAAACGAAATACGCTTTACGAATCAAGCATAGCGAATGTGGAAGTCAAGTCAATGGATCCAAAGTTACCAGTGTCATTTTAGTCCAGGAGAATGTACCCATTTTAACACACAGTACAAGACGCTTTGTTGTCGTGTGTTCTTTTTCTCCTGAATCATTTGTGGTGAAAGCTGGGTAAGGAAATATTCATTTTATACCTATTCGAGATCGTGAAATGATCTCGAATTTATTAGATGTCTTTTCATACATTACCTTTACCTATTACCTATATAACTTTTGCTTCAATTGCAAATGTAGTTGCGCATAACATTGCTCCAATTGGCGTTGCTAGTTTTCCTTTTTATGTTTTGCCACATCGTTTGAATCTTTCAATAGTAGATATACGAAAGAGCATCAGTTCATCATGAAAGTCTTTGATGTTTTGATTTCGTAAAGCTCATGTCTCATGTATGGTTACGTGTGGGCCTTACGCAACTAGTATTTTTACGGTCTGATAGACAGTTTAATTTTCTGGAACATATAGTAATTATTGTGTAGCTGTGAATATATTTGATTTGTAATCCACAAAGGAGTAGATATCTTTTGAGCAATCAGTCTAAAAGAACATTTGGATTCTAAGAATATATTGAATGGAAAATCTCAGAATTTTCTACATTGTTTCATCTTTTCTAGTCATAACAGTGGCCACTGGCCACTATAAACGTAATTCGGTAACAGAGCACAAACGCTATATTTAGTGAAAGGGTTTATACACTGAATGAAGTTGTTATACAAAGGTTATTTACACGAGTGTACCAACAACAGGCTGTAGATTATAAAACACTCTAATCAAATAATCTTGTCTGTAATAATTTACAAAAACTTGGTTAAAACACCTGGGCTATGCACTTTGTTCAGTCTCAGAACAAAGCTTACATCATCATTTGCTACGCACACATCCTTCGGCGCAATAAAATATTGACATTATGGGCTAGTTATACCGCACCGCAAGGTATACAATAATCTGTCTTTAGCTGTCATATTTTCTTTTCCTTTTGTCTGGTTAATAATGGCTAAACATACTAAGATTTAAAAATTCGAAACATCTAGTCTTGTATTATATTGGCTTGTTCTATAGCATTATGTGTAAGTGTGTAACAATGCGTACGGTAACTTCATTCCTATGAATTCTAACCATATTTTGTATTTTTCCAGTGTCTCTCTTCCCCGTGAAACAAGTGTAGCTAAATCACTTGACTTCTCTAAACTGATTCGCATCTCGCCCCAATCCAGTAACTTGTTGAATTCGGACTCTGACACAAGCTCTACAAATCAACAACAGGACCTACTCTCAAATAATGTAGAAGATCGATCACTACTTCCTTTATCCCAGTATCACTCCTTAACCCAAGCAAATCCAATATCTGATGCATCGGAATCTCGAGCCTTTTCAGATTCCTTACATAGAGGGACATGGGAGACGTTTTTAGTCTTTGGAATGATATGCGTAGCTATTGTAGCTAGCATGGCTTCCGTAGTGTGGTTTGTAAGATCATACAGAAGCTCTGGAGATCCTGCTGAGTCAGAGAGAATGCGTAGGAGTAATAGGGGCGATGTGGAATCGCTGGACGGTTCCTCTGGATATTCATATGATGACTCTTATAGCTCATCTTCAAACTCTAACAGTCTTGACACACGCTCAGATCTTGAAGTTGAACTAGACTTTGAGTTTTCAGAAGATGTAAATCGGCCAGAAAATGCAAGTACGACTTCTACCACTGCCACCCTGACGTCGTCTTCATCATCATGCCACCAAAACACTGTCAATAAACTACATTCATTTGCTTGATGCAAAAACTACATTTTCGATGTCCACCTAGTTTAAATCCTTGTCAGTGACAAACTATGATAATTTAAAACTATGTATCTCAGTGTATCATGCATAACTTCTTCATACATAATATAAGGATGTTCAGTCAAACCAAAAGGTCGGCTTGTAAGCAAATGCTCCAGTGAAAGCAGTCTGGATCATTGTGGATGCAAATTTAGTGGTCAGAAGACTTAAACGGTTATTGCAGTGCAGTATTGCTGGTGTATGTAAGTTAACAGGTATTTGTACCTCCTTGGAGAAAGTCATGCATACCAACGAATATGTTATCAGATAATGAAAACTTCCAACGTATGTATGGAGAATGCTAGTATGCATTACATGTATATCCTGTGTATGCCACTTAAAGTCATTTTCAGTATTCCAGCCATTTAAAAAATACGTGTTAGTTGTTAGTATAGATAAAATTAGGAAATTAAAATTTGTATCTGGTACTGGTGTCTACATTTAATGTTGCTTGTTACCCATTTCTGTTGTATGACATAATTATGTCTGATCATTAGTTAAATACCAAATTATAAACTACACACCGCGAATCCTATATAGTTCAGTTAGTGGGTGATACTTAATGAAGCTATGGTTAGCATTTATATCAAGGTTAAGTTAATTTTTAAGGCTGTTTATAGCTAGCATGTAAAAACTATATTATTTGCTATTTACTAATACTATAGGTCGTAATATTTTAATTTGTGTTATCAATTTATGAACTGACATAAAACAACAACACGGACTGACGGTATTGGAAATGCAGTTTATTGGCTACTGCAAATTAGCAGAAGTAGAGTAGATTATGTTAAAAATAACTTTCAAAAACAAAACTAATAACTAGTTAATAAATACAGTTTTTATATCTTACTACATAAACTTAAGTCAACTATTTAATCGTAGTTATTTTGCTTGCGAGTTTTCAGGAGAACGAATATATATACCATTCGGGAACCTTGCCATGAATTTT
Organism: Orchesellides sinensis; assembly: GCA_027744375.1. Classification (NCBI taxonomy): domain Eukaryota; kingdom Metazoa; phylum Arthropoda; class Collembola; order Entomobryomorpha; family Orchesellidae; genus Orchesellides; species Orchesellides sinensis. The sequence continues at coordinate 17,737 of JAHZNG010003360.1, forward strand.
TTTATATACTCCTTCGTCTTATGCTTCACACTATCTGTAACCTCCAACGAAGTGACGTCTCGGGTGTGTTTTAATTCCTTCAGGAGGATAGCATGTGTTATCTGCAAAATATATTTGATCATATCATGAAATGAGGATTGTCATTTTTGTAGCTAATATTAAACCGGCATCCTAAACAACATACCTTTCGGGCAAGATGTTTGAAGTCGTCGGTGTTTTTAATGTGCTCACTTTTACGGTAGGGATTCAGATGTGCAACAACAACAGTTGCAATAGAATTTCTAAACGCGTCTTTTATACTGCTAGCCTCTTTGCTACTTAATCTCTTTTCACCAGCCTCTACAACAACTTTCTCTTTGGCTTTCTTTTGATTCTGTGCCTTCTTTTTTGCAGCATGCCTAGCAGCTCTGTCTGCTTTTTTCTTAGCATCCATCTCCTTTAGCGCTTTTATATCTCTACTGTCGAGTCCGAGTCCAGGAATTATTACATCCATACTGGGCGTACTACCTATAATTCTGCTGGGTCCTGCAGTGACACGTGACAAAAATACATCATCATCCTCATCGAGATTCTGCTGACTAAGAGTTAAATCCAATTCAGTTTCAATTGGTGAAGTTGATGCAGGGTGTTCCTCAGATTTAGAGCTAGAAGGCTTTGGTTTACTTTTTGCTAAGGATTTAGAACTGGACAGCTTTTCTTTTCTTCTCTTTTTTATCGAAACGCTTGGTTTTTTAGATACAGGGTTAGATTTTTCTACCAATTCAGTTGACGATTTGGCAGTCACATCCCCACCTGAGGTTTCTTCCCCCTCCGAGGAACGCAAACTTTCTCCCTCTGATGTCTCATCTTTCATTGCTAGCCTAGCTAACTTTTCCTCTAATGCCTTTTTCTTGTTTTCCTTCACCATTTCCTTCGAAAATCCCTTCTCGTCATCCGCTCTTGGCTGTCAAACAAAAATTAAAATATGAAACTCCTTGTTATTTAGATAATTTAATAATTTTTTATACAAAGACAACTTACACTAATAATTCGTTCTTGTACCAATCCAGACTTTTTACGTCGAGCAGCCCTTTCTATTAACTTTGTACGCCATGTCTGTATGCTAGATTTAGTAATAACTGGAGAACCTTCAGCCACTGTTTCTTCAACTTCTTCCTCTTCCTCACTGCTAGACTCTGACAAATCTGATGATGAAACATCGTCCAGGGATGGAGGATCCCACCGAGTAATACGAGTCCGTATATGATAATAATAGCATCGGCCTTCATCATCAACTGCCATCTTCCAATTTTTAGGCAGTTCACGCGGTGGAAGAGGTGGAGGAGGTGGTAACCCTGGGGGCCACGGAGGAAATGCTTGTTCTGGCTCAACGGGTGCAGTAGCCACTGGTGTTTCAACAGTAGCAGTAGGAGCAGCTTCTGAAGATGGAGGATATTGGGATAGCTGTACAAACTTAATAAGCTCCGGTGGCATCGTAGGATCTGTCAGTAAGTACACACAGTGTGTAATATATGTTGATGAGTACAGACATTTGTATTACATCAAATGGGAACACTAAAGCTACTACCATCAATATTTATCGGCTTCCACATCACAGTTTTAGGGTCCAGATAATGAACACCATGTGGATCAACGATTGGTGTTGTGGCAGGGTCAAGCCCAACAAGACCACAACGCTCTTGATGAAGATTCACCAATGCATCTTGTTGCCTTCTAAGGTGCTCTTGTTCTTCTCGTTGTCTAACTGTCTGCTCAAAATTCTTCCTCCATTGCTCTTTAGTTACACCTGGAGGAGCCATCATTCTATTCGGATGGCGATAGCTAAACGAATGCTGAGTAGGATCTAAAACAGGGACTCTTCGCTCTCCTCGGTTGCGATATTGCTTATTTCTGTGGTCTCTGTAATATAGATTGAATTGGTGTACTTCTTAAATGTAACTTAATAGTAGGACCAACTAACTAAACAGTAGTGTTTACCTGTCATAACTATTAGACGAAACACCACTAAGACTGGAATTGTTTAATGACGTCTGTTGGCCCTTATCTGCCTCTCTCTCGTGTTCTTTCATTTGCTCTACACGCTCCTTTTTTGGAATACGAAAGACCTCTTTGAGTTCTGCCCATGACTCTAAAAGTGATTTAGAAATTGATACAAAATTCCAAAGCTTGTCTTCCACGACTTCTTGCATCCCATCTACGGTTGAAGATGGTTCTTCTTTTATTTCAACTGTGTCCATTTTTTCCTCTTCAACTTTTGTGGAATCATCAATGCTTGAAGCGTTTTCGTTTTCGACATTTTTATTCTCAACTGGAGTGTCATTTCTTTTAACTAAAGTAACAGATGCAGTAAGAGATGGCGAAGAGCTCCACTTTTCAATCAAGGCCCAAACTTTACTCTCGAGCAACATTGACTTATTGGGAATTGGTAGAGATTGAAGGGCACGCAGGAACTATAATAGAATTTTTAGATGTTTCAACAAAACCTTTAAAAATTTATCCATAATTTAATTGTATCTACCTAAGATATAAGAACAACTACATATATATATGTGTTGTATAGTCTCAGGTATCTACATTTCATTTATCTGACTCCATTTAATAAACCAGTACTTATTACGTACCAACAAATGATAAATGTCATTCCTTATGAGCTGTGGCCCGTCATTTTCATGAGGAAGAGGCAAGTCTACCATCCAGCTCCAAATAAGCCGCAAACCATGGTAGTCCAAAAACAATCGGCGGCATGGTGTGTCACCATTTGTTAAAATACTCAGTAACCTTTCTCGATCATCCCAACTTTCAGCTCGAACCATGAGTCGACTTAGAGTAAGCGTATGATTGCGGTTCTTAAGCCCACTAGCCTCCAACTTGGCAAGCTCCTCACGAAACTGCAAGTTTAGTTAAGTTATAGCCATCAACAGAATGCTAAACAAAAAGATTTTATAAAGAAAAATTAACACGAAACTTACGGCCATGTCCTCCAGCTGAACATTTTTCCTTCTTTTCTTATCCAGTTTAGGTTTCGTTTTAGCCTTAAAGTCTTCGACTTCGGTTTCAGCTTCTGTGGTAATACCCTCCTTGTCATCGAAAGCTTCTGATTCATCTTCTTCCTCTCCAATCCAGCCCCGACAGCTTTCAGTCATACAAAAGCATTTCTGCGCCTTTTTTCTAAAAGAGTTCGTAGTTTGTTAGTTATCATAAATTATATAAATAGTGAAAATTAATTTCTAAATATGAAATACCCATAACGTTGGAATTGATAATCAAAAGTAATTTCATCTCCAGGCTGCAGGTCAGTGATAGCAAAGAAACCTATACGAACTTCTCCATTTACAGTCCACTAAAATACCACCACATAACAAAATAAATTTATAAATGCATTACTATAAATCTAAACATATACTTCGAGCTAAATTGGTTCTCACCTTTTGTGTTTCACAATTAGGCTCACAACTGTGGTTTATAAACCTAGAACAGTTACCACGAAGTGTAGCATCAATGATAGCATCAGACTTTAATGCCATGAAATAGAAATGCTCTTGATTCCCTTTGGCGTATTCAGCTGTCCTGTGTTCGAATTGAGGAACGTCAAGAACTTCACCCACATACTCGATTACAAATCCTCCCCTATACGAATAATGAATTTCTTTTGTAAAAAAGTTGTAAAATCCCATATTATATAATGTAACTGTTTTTTTTTATTATTTTATTATTTTTTTTATTATCGTACTCAGGAATAAACTGCAACGTCCTTAATCCATGACCTTTCTTTTCAGTCTTAAAAACTTCAAGGGATGCATATTCCTTCTTTTGAAAACGCTTGTTAGAGCAGTGACCTTCGGTTGGACATCTATTCCCACTGCAATGACCAAAATTATGTAATTAAAAATAAGCCATACTGGTTAAGTATCCAAACTGGTAAAATTACTTACCATTCAACCATCAAGAGTCTATTTAAGCAATCTTCACTACAACCGCTTTCACCACGCATAATGTCTTCATTACTAAGATAACAATCGCAAACCATTCCTCGACCCTCCTTGCTTATTTTCCTTTCAGTTCTATATATGCTTTCATCTATTCCATCAAATCGTTTCAACTTTTCTAGTAGCTCTATATCAGTTCCATCAAACGCTAAATGGCCACGTCGGCGAACAAGGTTGTCAGAGGGAACAAATCCATCGAATGCGCTGCTTACTGGACAGCTATCCATATTATTACTAGATGCAGTTTCTCCAGCCGAACTAAATGACTTTACAGCTTCCGCATCAAGTGAATACCTCCATCGGGACTTGACTTTCAAAGGCTTTGCTCCATTACTAAAGGTAGCTGATGTCATGCCGAATGAGATAGATTGTAAACTCGGTGTTGAGAGTGAATGTGTCATTCCACCACTTAGTGAACTTTCGCGTGATGGAGAAGAGTATCCCGATGTTGTTCCCGAAGCCTGCATGCTAATAGAGCTATTAGAATTTGAATCGTCTTCATTGAGAGACACATTGCTGCGACTCAAGCCTGAGCCTTCTGATAAGGACGTGACAACTTCCCTTCTACGCCCTCGACTTCCACGTTGCTCTTCCAACGTTTTAATTCTGGAACTTCTCCGAACTTTTGAATTTTCATTTTCTGTAGATTATACATAAATATTTCATAATTATTCATCCATTTGATCCATTGACTCCATGATATTGTTTTATTAGTTATGTTTATGTATTTATAACAAACCTTCCGTTGCTGTTTCTTCTTTTCTAACGCTATCACTGTCCACATTAAACTTATTAATTTGCAGCTCCTGCATACTTTTCAACTCATCCTCCACTGCAACTGCAGAAACAGTACTAAAAGCGAAATTTTTGGATGGAGGAAGACTAGGGGGTGTATCAGTAGCAAAAGGCATATTAACTGCATTTCCATCACCATCATTCAAATCTAACCCTGGAATTCCACCTCCGGATTGCTGCCCAAATGACTGTTCCGACTTAAACACTGATGAGAAAAACCCAGACCCTTCTAACAACCCCACCTGAGACTCCTCGGCTTCCATTGGCGTTCCCAACTGGTCCATTCCTCCCATCACTTGGCTCATTTGATACGATAAATTCTGTGCTGCCTCCGACGTTGTATCCATCAAGAGCTCGTCCCCTCCTCCCTGCTGATCCCCTTCAATCCCATCCTGGCTTTCACTCGCTAACTTAGGCTTCCTCCCCCGACGTTTAGGTTGCTGGACGGCAGTAACTGTAGTAGGGGACTCTTGAGTACTTGTCTGCTGCTGCAGGTCTGCATTCTTCTTCGGACGTCCCCTTCCCCGCTTAGCAGGCTGTGTTGAAACACCTTCTAAAGCATCTTTACTTCCTCCTCCCCCACCTTGTGCTTCAGCTATCTGCAAATATAAATTTCCAGTAAATAAAATAAAATAAAATCACAGTTAATTGCAAAACACAATCACAATCAAACGATCACTACTACAAACCCTACAAGTAATACTTACCGGAGACGGGCTATCATTGTCCCCACCAACAGACTGTGCCTGACCTTTCCTCCCCCTGCCCCTACGTTCCGGAGGAGTGGCTACTACCACAGCAGCAGGAACACCTTCAGTTATATCTGGACTCGCACTCCTCTGCATGATGATGCGTTGATCTTATCCTCTTCTCTTCCTCTTTACTGGTAAAACTCTGAAACACCACAAAGTTAATTAAAATTAAAATTACTTTTTTTCACATAACGAGGAATACGCAAGCCTTCGGTAAACCATACGAATTATAAATTTATACACTAACATTCAACCTTGTTCAACGCTATATTTTACAAAATTAACACACCTTACCTTCCCTACTTAAATCATCCTTTCCTTCTTAACAATACCCAGACAGACTAACACAACCAAACAAGATGACTATAAATTTGCGTCTAATTTCCTTAAAATTTCTGTGATTTTGAAATCGGGAACCAGTCGACACAGACTCCCAAACAAAATGCACTTTTAGTATTGTTTTCGTAAAAGCTTTTAGGCTAATTCTATCAAAGCTATTGAATTACCCTCTTTGATGGTCCATATCTTGGGGTGTTGTGAGACAAAAATAAGACAGTGTGTAATGAGTCTGCATAAGGCGTCCCAACAAACTGTATCCTGCGACAATTCCTATATGAATATAATCAATCTGACAATCTGATTGCGTGATTGCCAATAAAATATATTGGTATTTTATGCATTAATTTGAAGATGCTGATATGCAAAATAAAATAGTTAAATACATTATAATGTAGCATTATTATTGTAATATCTACTCCAGAATTTTTTATTTACGTTTAAAACGTAGACGTAGAAGTGACGGGATAACCTAAATAGCGTTAGTGTGACATCGATTTATCAGACCCTTAACGAAGGCAATGCAATGACAAGAAGTGTGCAAAATAATCAAATAAAATTGACAACAATGACTTAATAGGTTTTGTTCTAATCAAAGAAGCACAGTTCACACTATAGTCATAACTTATATATAGTCTTTTCTACGTTTAAATAATCAGTTCGTTAATACCAGATAATAATTATTGAGGTATCATATATCCGTGTTATTTCTTAAGAATACGGTTAGTTATAATATTTTGTCATACTACTAATCATTTACATGATCTACAACTTTCATGCTGTGTAAGTGTATATATTAACTTATCAAAGAGTTTCGAATAACTTTTTGTGATTCATTGACAAACTCTTAATTCTCGTAATTTTCCCCAAGGATAACTTGTTTGGTTTTTGAAGATGGCATTTTTTCACAGAGTTCATCTAATCAATCAGGTTTTAAAATTAAAATAGTATTTTATTAGCAACTTTCCAATGCTAAACATTTTCGCATGACAAACGTTTTACGAGACGCTCCCCAAAATCCAAACATGAAACTATATTTAAGTCCTTCGCTTCCCATCATCTAATTAGTTTAGACAAGGTAAAAACTAAGGATGCATAGTTGAAATAAAATGATAACGATGAGCACTAAAATTAAGGTATGCGACCGTTGCAACCTAACTAAAGCGCTTACATATATACTGTGTCACTGATATATAGCTAACATCCTAATATTATCACAATACTGTGTCATACTGTGTTTCAAATCGTTACTTTGAACTAAAAATTATAGGCATCTGTTTTTGATGTACAGAAGCATACTAATATACGTGAAAAAATTACTATTACAATGAAACATCTTATTGAACAAATCGGTGTAAAGTCAAACATTAAAAACCCAGATTAAAAACGTGCAGCTGCTCATAACAAATTAAGTTCCTACAGTCAGTCCAATCCAAAATCGCTTTAAAAGTCGAACAAGCGGAAGTGGAGATTCATTGTTTAAGAGAGAGAAACTTGTATTAGTAAATAGGATACTTTTTATGAGCAGTGGGTACTATATTATCTCTAACTGAGCCTTTCTTGTTTTTTATTTCCTAACAATACATTCTCATTCTTTCGAATGAACATTGCACACTTTAAACTCGATTCCCTCGACTGTTCCGACTTCGCGAACTACCAGATTCTTGTTCATCTGTGCCAGCAGGTTTCTTTGTGGGTCTATGTAGTTCAATAAAATGACTTAATTCCCGTGGCAAATCTCCTTCTTCATATGTGAGTCCGTACTTGCAGACAGTCCTGGCTGCAATACATTTTAGTGATACATGTTCTAAAGGAAGCAACCCAAGATCATTAAGTTGTTTCTTGTTCTGAAGCATAGTCAGTGGGCTTTGATTTTGCTGATCTAGTTGATCCAAATGAGCACCATTGTTTAGTAGCAACTCCACGATCTGTGTATAATTTAACAAATGCATTAGCTATGCAAGTAAGAGATTTTTATAAGTTTAAAGCGTATAAAATAAATATATTTACCTTCGGGTTGAAATTATCATTGCCAACCACTACATGCAAAGGAGTTGCTCTGTTATCATTAACCTCATTTACATTTGCTCCGCATTCAATGAGATACTTGGCGACTTCATACGATGGAAAGACGTAAACCTGGAAATACAAAAAAATCTTAAAAATAACCTGCAATAAGCTCTAGCATAAAAAAGGATTTAAGGCCATGTCAATCTACCTGGTTGTCATCAACAAAGAAATGACTTCGAACAATGTTGTTTTTGTTGACAGCCATGTGTAATAAAGTATCTCCAGTTACACACATTCGTAGTCTATACTTTACTAATTTTTCAGTCATCTATAAGACAAAAAACAAAATTAAAATATGACCTTTGTACGCACGTTAAAAAATTTAAAAAAAGGAGTACCTTTCGTAGCTGCAGTGTCTCTTCCTTAGTCTTGTTTGGAGCTCTCAGTAGAAGGTATAGCAAATGAGTACAGCACCTCAAGCATCTGTAAATGTCCAGTAATTTATGTGGGGTAAGATATTAGTATATTAGGCCCAATATTATAATAAAAAACTATGATTTATAGTTTTTCTGTATTCGTACCTGTCAAAGCACTCTTGTTGTCTTTTAAACACGGGTCGAATTTTAACCAATCGTGCAGATGTTGGAAACTGTTCTACTAAGAGTTGAAATGTCCCCATCAAATCTTCAACATGCAACGGGTGATTAGCAGCGTTCCTGTCTAGATCACGGTTGCGGTCCAGATCGAGGTACAAGCGAATCTGAGTATCCACGTAAAAATTACTCTTTACATATCTAAATGTCATTATTAATCCGAGGTTGAAAATCGTCTTGAGAATTAATCTTACCAGAGCCAAGCCAGTAAAGCAAGTATCTCCATAGAGTAAAGAGTCTTTTTGGACTCTCAATTGCAGGGCATATCGCCAGAGGTGAATGCACATTAGATAGTGTGATGCGTCGGCGTATGCAGCACCTCGGTACATTATCCTGAAAATCACGTCCTTGTGACAAACACCCAGAATTCTTTCCGCGATAAGCAAACTATTCACCCGCATCAACTCTAAGTCAGTAGCAATGTTTTCCAGATCTTCTTTTGTGTTGAATTCTGATACTTCAACTTCGACACCTGCAATACATATGGATAATTGTTAATAAATCATGATTCGACTACCATGATTCAATTTTAAACGAGGAATACTCTTACCTTCGTGATTTTTAACTTTTGCATAGAGGGGTGTATATCCCATACTTTTCTTGGGAATATTAGGCAACGTTTTTGTTGGGTCATAACGTATCTCAATTGCTTTTTTCCAAAAATGTAATGCCATTTGAATGTCATGATGTTCATCTAAAAATGTCGATCCCATCAACTCATGCATCTCAGCTTTACGTTCCCTCGAATACTCTGGTATCATGTCCAGTAAATAATGAAAAATTGTTGTTGCTCCTTTCAAACACGAAGTCTGAAGAGCGTCATCCCCATATCTGTTCTTCAGGAAAGGGTCAGCTCCATGTGCAATTAGAAGCTTTGTAGTGTCAAACCTATGCTCTTGTATTGCATAATGTAGGGCTGCTTTCAGCTGAATGTCTTGAGCATTGACGTTTGCTCCATGAACAAGAAGATACTCACATAAGGGCGAACTTTGTACAGAATTAATCAAGCAGGTACCACCTGTAAAATATACGTACAATATTTATAGCATTAATACAACATTCTTGATTTATAAACTTTATTTTTGTTGTATGTATATCATTGCAACATACCATTAAAGTTTGGCAAGCCAATGTCAGCCCCAGAGCGCCAGGCGTATCGTAGACCCAATAGCCACCCGTAAACGCGCTGTCATCAGGATTCCACTGGCCTGGTCTTGGAGCTGCTGTGGGTGGCTGTCGGCTATTATGATTCACGTAAAACAGGTCCTTCACTGTTTCAGCTTTCTCAATCGCACCCTGCTTTTCCTGACTTAAAAAAGTTTTTCCTACGTGACCAGTAAGAACAGAATATTCAGGATTTCCGGTTGTTTGTAACTGCATCAGCCGTTCTCTTTCTTCTGCCTGCAATACAGGTCTTTCAGCATCCAAACGTCTTTTACGGAGTGCTTTTCGCCATCCATAGGCCGGGGTCATAGGAAACTGTCAAAATAAGTCTTACGATTACTCAACCGTATGATTAGGATAAACAGACTAATGAAAAATTACCTTTAGCAAGTTTAGAGTAGTTCCAGGCCACTGTGATATTGTTGCCCGTTGAACCAAATCTGAAGCCTGAGGTTTGCATAAATCAGATTGTAAGAATGTGTTGAAGAGGGAGGATTTACCAACATTTGTGCATCCCATAATAAAAACATCGCCTAAATACATTAAAAAATTATTCAATAACACACAGAATTCCTTTAAGTCATAAAAGAAGAAGGAGCATAAAAAGTAAAGAACATAAACTACATTCGTAAATATTACCTCTTCCTTTCCACACATTATATATTGATGTTATGAGATTTTCTACTCCATATCCAGTTTTGGCACTAATCAAAGCAGTATGTATGATATTCGCTTCAAGCATCCCCACATCCACGGCACACTTAATCATATTTTCTTCCACACGTTTCAAATAGTCTGCAGAATCTTTGGGAAGCAGGTCAACTTTATTTCCTACCAGAAAAATGGGTCGCCGGTTTCCTATTTGGTAGACAAACAAAATGTACATCTTTAAATACCCATCCATTCCAAACATGTAATACAACCTTGCAAAAATTCCTATAATTCTCACCAATTATATCTAAAATTCCCGGCCAAATGCTACAAGGAAAGTCCGTTAAATCCACCATGAGCAAAACCATCGCAAATTTTTCTCTGATCTTCGACACTATCCTTGGATAATCCTCCGGACTGACATTGACATTTAAAGTTGCTTGATGAGCTTCCAGAACGGAACAACGATAGCAAATTTCTTCCATGAGATCATTCTTCTTCGCTGCTTTGAACTTTTCACTGGAGATATACCTACAAAAACAAACACAAAGCAATTAAAAGTTAACTCCTTCCACGCTACCTCTTCCAATCTCACACCCAAACTCCTTTCCAATTTCCCATATCTTACCCTGGAATGGACCGATCCTGACAATGAAGCATTGCTCCACATCCGCCACAAGGCACACTACTCGGTGGAATATTAGGATCTGGAGTACCAGCATCCACTATACAAACATCTGCCACGGCCTCAAATAAATCAGACACACTCCCCGACTCACCACCCTCCAGTACGGAATCCAACTCCACCGCATTTTGCTTCAGTCTCTCTGCCACACTAATAAACTCACCCCTCCTCCTCTCATCTACATTTTCCTTCCCTTTATCCACTTCCTCTTTAACTCCCTCCACAAACTCTGTTCTTCTCAAAACTTTATATGGAAACTGTATCACCGTCTCCTCCTTCCCCCCTTCACCGTCCTCCTGTAACCTCTTCTGACTAGTTGAGCCTTCATCTTGTTGATTATCTTCCGCCAGTAAATACTTCAGGGCAACAGGTGGTGAAACAGCTGTTTTCTCCACCAGCTCCAGTCTCTTCATTTCCTTCAGTTCAAACCTTTGCGTGAGCCTTTTCCTGAAATGGAGTGGAGGCATATATTTTTCTAAATATGAACTATACACTACTTTATCCATCCACGACACATCCCGTCCAAGTGGCGTTGTCCTCTTCTGGGATACGTCGTCACCCTCATAATTAAATCCTTTCTCGTCCACATTTACATCGCTCTTCTCTTGTGGTTTACTGCTGCTACTAGAAAATCGCCCACAACTTTTGTCCAAAAACAACTGCTGCAAACTACTACTGCTCCGGTATGACAGCAGACGGGCTCTTAACAGTCGGTGCATTTTTATTACAAAAAATTAATTAAATATTGTCATTATAAACAACAGGTAACTGACTATAAATACCTCTGTGAAAACTATTAACCTTTAACAAACGACTGGCACGAGGTTCCGTCCGTCCGTCTACAAAAAAGTGTCATGCAAAATGAAATTGCGTTGAAAATCACCAAATGTGTTTTTCTTCGTCTGAACACCATCAAATTCGCTCCCGCCATAGACTACAAAATAGTGGGGCAAGGTGAACCATTTGAGGTCAATACAATTCTGAATTTGCAATGCTTGTTGTGCTGTGCATGAAGTGAAATGATCTTTCTCGTCTTTCATACGTATTCCCATTGCATAGCATAGAACGCATATAAATGCTTTTATTATATCAATCAAGAATTTTAATATGTATTGTTTTACAAACAATTTTCGAGCAAAATTATGTTACTACTACCAAAACAATTCTAATTTTTAAATATTATCATTATTTTTACAGCAATTAGGTATGTACTTACTATGTATACATTAGTTTGGTTTTTGTAACGGTTAATTAGCATGTAAGATGTACGGCAACAACTCCAACAGAGCTATGGGGAAATGTGAGATAAATTTTTAGGAGTACTTTTTACTCACCATCTTCAATAATTAATTTAATGCAATAGCCTAATTAAAACATTAATGAATCTAACGACAAATCCTACCCGTGTACGAGAACTACACTTTCAACTTTGATTATCAAATATACGCCAAACACTTTTAGATCTATAAGGTATTAGTCTATATTTTTCAGTCAACAGTGCTTGAAAATTCAGACCCCTTTTTACCACAGATTTCATAAATCCATTAGCTTGAGCAGTTCCTCGGCTTGCTCATCGTCTTCATCATCTTCACTTATCTCACCGTCGTTTACAGGAGCAACAACTGAAGCTATGGTTTTTACAACCGTTTCAGCTCTCAACACTGGCAGTTTCGTTGCTGCAGGTGCAGTCCCTCCACTTTGACGGTGTGTAGACGTTGACGGAGATGGACTAGTTGGTGGACTTGACGTAAGACTCTCTCCAATATCTAATCCAACACCCAAGCCAGGATCCGGCTTTACATCCTTACTCTGGTACAAGAAAGTCTTCTCTGCTTCCGAGTTGGGATTGTCAGGGTCTAAATTCGGGGTTCATCCCGTCGTCAATTGTGAAGTGCCCTTGCATCACTTCAAAAATAGATTCCACCATCTCTTTCCTTACCTCCTCTGGGAAAGTCTCTACAAAAAATGTACAATTAGATTGTATGCTACAACTTAAAGAAACATTTTTGAACACCTCCATTCTTACCTCGACCAACAGAGGCCAGATCACTTATCATGTGTGACACATTAACGTTCTCTGGACCTATTTGTTTGATGTACTCCACAAATTTGTTTCTCATCTCCACAGTCCAGCCCCGCTCATTTATTTCGTGCCAGACCTCTGCCATCACCCTATTTAATTAAAAAAAACAATTTTTATAAAATTAATGACAATAAAACAATTTATAACCTTTTTAGTTGTTAGTTGAATGTCTTACCTATCTTTCATTCCCGTCTCTAACATTGTGTCGTGAACCAGTTCCTTGGTTTGGTAAACACCAAGAGCGGAATCTTCGCCATCGCCACTCATTTTCTTGCCTAAAAAATTTTAATTGCTAAACTCCACAGTCAACAGTTGATTACAATATTAAATTAAATCGGTTCGGTACAAGGGACAACTGAATTTACGTTCAACTCAACCACCCACGTGAATTTGAATATGCCACACGACGGATCCGTTCCCTGTCCCTTTGCTCGGCTCAGCTTTTTGAGTCTGAATGTCTAAAAGCTACAGTACATTCAATACATTTACGTTTCTGGGAAACCGTTTTGGCCTATGCTTGGTTTGTATTGGTGGGAGGCCAAATGGTTCTGAATTTTAGGGGAATAGGGATAGTTACCTAATAGGTTATAACTAGTTTGATGTAGGCATAGGAGTGAGGAAGGACCCCGGTCAGTGGCTGCTAGTTTACAGAGACAATGTAAGATGGCAATACTTCATCGTAGCGTAATTTTTTATGGGGCATTACGCACCTAATTCTTAGGCAACGTCTACAAATCCCCCAGTCTGGCAAGGCTTCTTGTGTAGTGTATATATTACCTGTGTAGTTTCTTGAAATATTCATCATGACAAATATATTTCCTTTTTGTCCTGTATAGTTATGTTTGTATTGATAAATAACGTCTTCATGAATCATGAAAACGGAAGATTCCATATTCCATGCAAAATCATTGTAGGCTAATGCATACATTCGTATTACCGTCACAATAAATTATATCTATAATCAAACCACTACTTGTATAATCAAATCAAACTAGTCATGAAATGAATTGTACTGTAATGAAAATTCAAGATGCATTCATTCTGAGGGATAGACTAACAAACATATGAGATGTTTACCTAGGTACTTGATTTGATATTGCAAAATTTGAACAAAAGTATCTACCCCATGTTTTCTTGTCCATGCCAAAGTGTAAAGCGAAGAAACCATCGGAAATGGAAATACCTCACAAACATTATCTCCTCACATGAACCTTCCTTTCTTAACTATTTAGATCATAATTTGTAGCAATCAGCTAAGCAATATATATAACCAATGTATGTATTTACAATTTACATTAAGTTCTGATACATATTGGATTACAGCTTTGCACTTTATTTATACCATTTTATCCACTGACTGTACAAAATCAAGGCATTCCGAAAGAAAACTTCCTGCAAAGACAACCAATATAACAGGTGTAATTAATAAGACTTTATGAAGATAAATTCTTATTTGTCATTATTGAAATCGTTTATATACTACATATTAAATTATTTCACTAATTTTGGATGCCATCACATTTTAACATTGTTGTCTCTGTACATTTATTTACATGGTGATACAATTTTAAATACCGTTACAAAATAATTAAGATGTCATGATTCAACTGGAACAACAATAAACTCAATCTCTTAAGTACGTTCGATAAGTGTAAAATTCTAGTCACCATATTCTTCAATTTTTCTTCCATGGTACTAATTCTTCTTCCTAGAAAAACTTGCTTCAGACCTTGCATTGTGGCTTCAACGTTTACATGTCGTAGTTTAATCTGCCATCTTTGACAATCTGGCAATTTTGTCTGTCTGATTTCTGTGAAGACTTTTTTGAGTGTCCATCATGTAAAATAAATTAAAGACAATTATCTTGGAACGTTGCCCAGGAACAGCCATCGCATATATTACCTAATAGGGGCATTGCAAGAAACTTTTCATTGGGCTTTGTTGTCCACAGCTAGCTCTTATTTGCGTGCTTTAGTGTGTAAATCAAATTATCATCAAACATAGACTTTCATTATTCATTTAATTTTGTGCGGATGGCCTAAGTTTGGTGAGCCATACCTTCATTTAGCTCGTTGGATTTAAAAGTTGTCGTTTAAAATAGTTCTTGTGGATTCGACATTGGACCGCATTTAACATGTTCCACATGACAGTAGAAGAGCAATCACCTTCATCTATTAGAATTACAAGATATTGGAGCTGTAGCACAGGTGAGGCTGTTGAAACAACGAACGTTTCTGAGAGAGATAACATCCCACCAAACCCTGTTGCAACGTTAGACGGATTGATCAAGAATGACGCAGAAAAAGAGCCTGAAACCGAAGAATCAAATGTATCGCGAGGTGATAGCTTCCTGGAAAGCCGGTCATCTTCATCTGGCGAGACCGTAGATTATGCTTCGAATGAGGAGGAATTAGATCAGTTACAGGATTCAGGTAAGTAGGTAACTGAGACATGTCGCATTTGCATTTACATGTGTAATTTTAAATTTTATTGTTTAAATCAATTTCAGTTGTTGGAGGTGGGAGGGGTAGCGATGGAACAAACCCAATAGACCCAAACTCAGTGGGATGGTATCAGAATAGGGGAATCGTTATGATAAGAGGTACCTTACTGCAATATTTTTAAACGTATACTGGATTTAACCTTATATGTATGTATGTAGAGAGAAATACACTTACGGATAATTTAATTGTAATATTTTGGGTGTTGGGTAAAGGTAACGATGTTCGTGCTTATCCCAGATCCGAGGAACAAGTTGAGTTAGAAGTGCTTGATTCCATTGATGTGGTAGATGGACCAACTTTTAACGACGATAATGCTGTTGAACTACATTACTACGTGAATGTTTTCGGAAATTTCCATGTTGACAAAGAATTGTACGAGGCAAACAAGGAAAATTATGATCCAGCGTCCTTCTAATTATCAATTTTTTAAACTCTCCAATAAGCTACTTTAAAGGTTTCTGTGTGATGACATAATTGATCTTCTATGATTTACAAGAATGTTTACACAATCGAATTCAATTTTTCAAGATTTTTACAAAGACAATTAATTGTTTATTACGAATCGACAAGTGTATTTTTGTCTGTTTTGCTAGAAATTTTACAAAAGAATTTTTGTTTAGGTGACAAATCAAATTATACAAATTGGGATTAATTTACATACAATAAAAAGTCATGTGATAATGTACAAAAGGGAAAATTGATTAATTAATTATTATTTGCAAAGAAAACAATTTTACGTTCAGTCGATTTGTTTTTCAGAAAATTGTTTGTAGTTTTTTAGGATAAGGTTTACGCAGTAGGTTTTGGCTGTTTATGTGATATTTACTGTACAGTTGGTTCACATGCCTAGTCCAGCATTTAAATCTTAAATGAAATAGGGTTTTATTGCGAGTTTGCGATATAAATGGTAGCGCAAGGGTTAATTACGTTAAGCATTTGTTAGTTATTTTTCTTAGAAATTATTTCTATTCTTGAGTAGGGTAAGCATAGGCAGGTCTAGCATTTTAATTAAGACCAATTTTGAAGGTCAGGCGTTGATTAAACTTTGAATGATTGGTACGCGTGATTATGTAATTTTTTCATTAGTCTTTCAGCATAAAAAGCTAACATTAAAGCGAACATTGTCAAAATGATATTAGTGACGATCACAGTTCTTCACAATGATAATTATCTACATAGTCAGTTTCAGTTTTTTTTACCTTAAATGAATTGGACCCCTTAAATTACACAGCATTATTAGACACATATGTGTCTAATACGCATACTTCATATTCCACTCAAAACCTCTGTCCTAGGCTTCCCAAAGTCACCATGAGTTTTTTGGTGAAAGTCTCTGGTTCCTAAGAAAAGCAACAACAATTCCAAATACATATTCAAAATTGAGTGGAAAATGTTTAGTTAGATTATACATTTCGAAAATAATTTAATGTTGATAATTTTATTAACTTACGTTTACGTCCAAATTGCTTATGACAATAGGAGCAGTCATATAACGTGTCTTCTTGCATTTCACGTTGCTCTCGTCCATGCTCCGATATAACGTGTTTGTACCAGTAGAATTTGCCCTTGAAATGCAAATCGCATTGGCCACAAGGATGTAGTTTCTTTTTTACTTCCTTCAAGGGTTCGTCTATAGTTTCGTTAGTTTCTCCTGAACCATCCGGCTTGTTGGAGTCCAACGAGGATGAGGGTATGTCCAATAATTTTTGGTCATCAGCGGTATCTCCTTGCTTTGTAGAGCTGGATGCATCTTCGGAGGAACATTCACTGGTTTTACCCACCTTGGACGTGTTGACAGTACTTAGGGATTTGAGGAGGGGTTTGTTTGCATTAGAATGAATTCTGGCAGCGTGACTGTATGGCTTTCCATCCATCAAAATCCACATTTCCTTTCCATCACTTTCCCTAGTTTTCCTAGTCCAGTTTGTAATTATGTCCGCCTGGCCTTGAAGAGTCTTGACTATGTTCTTTCGATTTTCTCGCTCCACTTTATCCGACACATCTAATAAAATTATTCAACAATTACATAATCAATGGAAATCATAGTTCAAATTTGCCTTGATTGAGTGTTGAAAGAGAAATATGAATTCAGATATAATATTTTGTAAGCTTTTACTGATATAGCTAGCTTCTAGCTCGGAATCTGATGAGCTATCCGAGTTTATTAGGTTGTTGTAGTGTGGCATAGACGCAAAATGCATTTCCATGATTCGATTGGTTGCATCTTGAAGTTCGCTTGACGAGCTACTTGTGGAATCTGAGTAGTCTGATAGAGATGACTCAGAACTGGAGTAGGTTGGTCCATTGTCTTCACCCTCACCTTCGCTGTACACTACAGAGGATTCTGAAGAAGTCCCATCGCTAGATGCTGAGTCTGAATCACAACCAGAACAATCAGACACAGGTGCAGATTCCGTAGAATTCTGCTCCAGAGGTGGTGGAGGCTCTTGCTCTTGTGCTGTGTTTTCGCCTCCAGCGCAGTCCAGCTGCTCCCCGGAGTTTTGTACTTCCTTCACAGGGACTTCTTCCGGTAACGCAGAGATTACAGGCATGATGATACGCTACAGTTTAAATTTCATGGATAGCAGTTACATAGCTGTACAATTCAATTTCCTTATGTTTTAATACAGCCATTTCTAGTCCAAGGAATCCAATTAAATAGTTTTACCCAATTAAACCGGGTGGATGTACATAGTCTTATTTAAAATTACCTGAAGGAGTTTCCTACAGAATTGTAGAAAAGATGATACTATATTATTAATATTGGTATCGTTTTCCTGTCTTGAGTTTTTAAAATAAATGAGAGTTACTTCCCAATTTTTTTCGTAAAACCCTTGATTGAAAAATAGTGTAACCTTCGGAAAACAGTAAGTTGAAAATGGGCAAGTAAAATGGACCTGTTAACAATGCAGGTGCGAGCAATTAGTGGGAAGAAGATATTCACTTTTTACAATGCTCAGAGGTTCGATGAACTAATTCATAGAATTATTCAAATGCATTCCTTAAGAAGTTTGTGATAAGTATTTGATAACGTATGCATATTATGCTTTTTAATGCCGGGCCTGGAAAATATTAAAGAGGGATGTCAGTTTGTATATGTAGGTATTTTATGCCGTCATATTTACTATTTATGTTCTTCTGTGTTTTAATAGTCACTATTGTAAACTATGTAGTATATTGGTATACACACAATGCAAATAATAATGAATGAAATGACTAAACATTAGCATTACTCTCGTTCATTGTTCTTTGCCGACAAGAAGTAAGGACGTGTTAGGTAGCAACTAACATTGTTTCATCCTTCTAAAATATAGAAAAACATCGATGCATGTATATAAACAGTGTCTAAATAATGTTTATCAATACCGGCTATAAATAAAATGCTTTTTTATGAAATTGCTGTGAAATGTGCAACTGTTGATGGCCTTGGTCGTTTATTAAGACCTTCGACAGTACTTTTGAAGTTCTAATCTTTATAACTTTGTATAACAGTGAATATACCTATACATATATATATATATAGGTTTTAAGTTTCACTACATACAGAAATGAAACAATTTATCGAAAAGGTTCAAAATCCTGAATGCCCTTCTTCTTCCATTATGTCTGCCGTGTATTGCTCTGAGCATGTAAATATAAGTTTCTCAATTAGAATAAATAATAACGGCTAATTTGTATATTTTTGGCTCCAAATGAAAGAAAGCTTCCTGAATTAACGGAGGGGCAGAAGCTTGTTACAACAAAGGAGCTTTAATCAGGGTTGTCGTACGTTTTTAACGATGCTATGGGGTACAACGTACAAGATGCATGAAAGCGCCTTTACTTACAATTAGCATATCCTCGCATGAAAATCCCCACATCAATCATTCACATATAACTTGGACCTAAAATTCAGCAGGTGAACCATTTCTTGAATGCTTACAAATCACCATGCAATAACCTCCCATGGCCATGTAAACATCCCTTACCAGCTCAAGGTTGCAAAAATGCATATGGTGGAATTACTTGCCCCGTTGACATGTAATGTAGACTCCAAACGGAATTTCGGATGTCTTTATCTGTCGCTTTTATTATCTGTAACATGCAGACGGCTTACGTGAAATGAGCAGCTCAACTTGTGACTTGCTTTTCGAAATTATAGCAGTACATTTTCTTATACATACATTATGCATTTACTTTATATGTAGGTATGGTTAAATCGGGCGCATGTACTTACTATGAAACCATTATACCTTTAGCCACCCAATTGATATTCTTGATTTGGTCTAAACATCAATCGAACATTTTGCAATCAAAATAAAATTACTCTCTGCTACATTAAAATTAAGAATTCAGAGTTCGTATTTAAACGAAACCATTTCAGCAATAAAAAAAACTTGTACCATAAAGCCTGAGAGAAAACAAAGCAATTTAAGTAGGATTATCATATTTAATGACGGATATTTTAAAACCCATAAACACATAAAATTTTGTGACAGGGTGCTCATTTACTGGGTTTTAGACTTCAGCGTGAACTTTTCTTAAAATCAAAAATCATTACCCTGCGTGTTCTAGTATCTTAAGAGAACAGGACTTCCTCTTAACCTTTAAAGTGGGCAGAATACTTGGCAGTGTAAATCCATCATTCTCAATGGCGAGGAAAGCGGTTAAAATTCTTGAAGAAATTGATGAAGAAGTTGTAGCAGATAGGGTACTAGAAGGGGTACATGCCCAGCCACCTTCAGTTGGTGTGCCTTTACCTGGAGCATCAAATCCTTTCTGTATGCGTTCTAAAGATTTCATGTCGACCAAAACTCTACACATTTTGTATTTTGCAAAAGTTTTATTGAAATTATTGTTACTTAACAGTAAGAACCCCAGCAAGTGATTCTGCATTTAACACTGGAGTTCAGCCTCTTCATCAAACGCTAGAACAACTTCTAGAGCATCAGTGGGAATTAGGATCTCAGTTTTTAATGGAACAAGGCCGACACCTCGATGTAGCGCAGTTACTTTCTTGCCTATATCAGCTCAAACAGGATAACCATGCATTAGAGGAACACGTGCAGAGGCTGGTTCAACGAAAAAATCAATTAACAGAAATAAATGCACATCTGAGCATACCATTAGAAAGGTTATCTGCCTTAGAACTGCTTGGGAGTACACCATCACAGTACATTAGTCCTCAACCTCCAGGGGATGGTCCGAGGAATCACACCGTGGGGAACCTTTCCGTATCTCATCAGCAGCACGATCATCCCTACAGTATGAATCCTGACACAGCAGGTAGTTATTAATCTCGGTTTTATAAATAAGTGTCAATTATTGTAAAACGTTTGACATGATGTGACCGCAACGGTAACTAAGATTTTTGGTTGTCATTTCATTGGTCTAGGTAGAAGCAGGAAGCTTACACATTCAACACAAAGTGGTCATCAACATGTTCAATTTGATCAATCATCGGAATCATTGCCCGGGTCACAAAAGGCAAATGGTCCACAAAATGGCTCTGCTGGAGTACCTGCTGTTCCTGTCGCAGCATCACTCTTGTCCACTCGTTCCCATTCATCAGCACATCCGCTATCCCACAATGGTGCTGAAAGTGTCCCATGGGAATTTTTAAATTAAATATCTTATAAAAAAAGAATGTACATTTGATTTTCTTTCACCACGTATTCATTTTTACTCTCTTTTACTTGTTAAGACCATTAGGCATTCCTACCTCAGATAGTTTATACATAAATGATCTCTGAAAATCAAGGCAGAGACGTTTTTGCGTGTACTTATGCTATCAATACTTGCTTTTGGAATTATACTGCTCTTTAATAAGCAGTTTCCTAAATTATAATCAATGGACTATGTATAACTCAGAATATTATGGTATATCTTTAAATTATAAG
>JAHZNG010003363.1:0-17858 GCA_027744375.1 Orchesellides sinensis
AATCTTTCCATGCTTTTCAAGAGAGTAGTATTTTAGTTGTCAAATCTCTGCATATTCATACATTGCATTAGTTAGAGAAACCATTAAATACATAAAATTGGGAAAGATAAGCAATAGCGTAGCGGTCAAATAGCATTCAGATTAGATTCTATTATTATTTAACCCATACACCATTTTATGAGAACGCATACTAATTCCCTAACCAGCTTACCTTGCATTCTGCCCATCCATGATGATATTCAACCCTTTCGTTCATCCGACCAGATATTCATCCATGCTTCACACTTCACACGTAGAGATTTCATGAAAATAGCATAGCTAAAGGAAGACTCAAGCTCAAGCTTGTGTTTTAGTCGTATACCCATGTATGTATGTATATGTATATATATATGTATGTATGTAGTATATGTATTTTGTTTTTTAATACAGAATGACAATAAAAAAACACCATCTCAGATGTTTGCAAGTACATCATAGATATACAATGCACAGTAATCACACATCGCATGTCATCTACATACTAAAAGGCTCTTTTCAGGAATATTTTGACATGCAAAAGTTCTGAAGAAGCATCATGACTTCACCTTCAAGTGACATGCAAGCGGTTCTTACAAAATCGCCAAATAATGTAAGGTTACAACATGATGCAAGATGCAAATGTTTGTTAGGCTTATGTAAAATATGGTATGTGATTGATTAATCAAATTTTGTTTGGAATATTTAGGCTCATAAGGCCATTGCAGAGTTTGAGAAGCGTCTTGAAAAAGAAGGGAGACGTGTTACAGTAATTACTCAGAATGTGGACGAGCTTCATAGGCGTGCAGGAACAGAGAATTTGATTGAATTGCATGGATCTTTGTTTAAAACGATTTGCATTGAATGCTGGCATGAAGAATCAAATTATGATAGCCCAATCATGTGAAGGATTAAGGGGAAAGGGGTATGCAAATATTTGATTGCGCCCTGAACATTATATGTGCGAAAATGGGACCAATGATTATATCGCATGTTTTATATATTATATATTATATTATTGTACTGTACAGAGCTCCTGATGCAGATGCTAAGGATTCCAAAATTCATGAAGCAGATTTGCCAAGATGTAATAAGAATGACTGTGGAGGTTTACTCCGCCCAGGAGTAGTCTGGTTTGGAGAAACCCTTCGTGACGAAGTGTTAAAAAAAGCTGGTACGGATATAAATAGCAATACGAACAAAGCTACCTGGGATTCGTAATTTTTAAATGGTAATTGTTGATTGCTGGTTATTTTTTAGGCGAGGAGTTGGAGAAATGTGACCTGTGTCTAGTGGTCGGGACAAGTTCCGTTGTGTATCCCGCAGCCATGTTTGCACCTCAGGTTGCTGCACGAGGTGTTCCGGTAGCTGAGTTTAATTTAGAGCCGACGCCAGAAACGAATAATTTTGGGTATGTTTCAAACATGTGTTTAATTTTTTGCATGCAGATACAGCATATATAATCATGATTTACTTTTATTCAGCTATCATTTTGAAGGTCCTTGTGGGGCGACACTTCCGGAAGCTTTGGCAGAATAAACAGTATTTTACTACTACTCCTGCTATTCAACAAACTGCAGCGAATATATTTTGTTCCGAATGAACGTGGGTATATTTGTATTGATCAATTTAGCATTTATTATTCACAGAAAAAAAGTTTCATTTTGACTACTACCAGATATATGTTACATAAAAATAAGATAAAAAGTTAACACATAATTATACTTAAAAGTTAAGTTAAAACTCATTAAAAATGCACCTCCTGAAATACATACATATCCTGTCTGATACAAATACGAACGCCTAAGTTTGATTGGTTTGAAACGCTAGTACGAGTCAATGAGTCAGCAACACCCACAAAAATCACATTAATAAATAAATAAAACCATTCCCATTCTTTAATCTGGCAGTATTAACGTCATAAAAATGCTACACAAAAAGCTTTACACCGTTCCAGCAACGTGACCATGCCCAATGACCACTTAACGGAGACAATTGTAACATTCAAAGGACTCAGACCTGGCATCATCATACCTATGAAAAGAGAGGAAACACCAATGTAACTCGATACAGATTTACAAAAAAATATTACATACATTTTAACTCCTTCACCCCCAACTTACTAAAAAGCTTTACACCGTTCCAGCAACGTGACCATGCCCAATGACCACTTAACGGAGACAATTGTAACATTCAAAGGACTCAGACCTGGCATCATCATACCTTTGAAAAGAGAGGAAACACCAATGTAACTCGATACAGATTTACAAAATTTAAATATTACATATATTTTAACTCCTTCATCCCAACTTACTTGGCAATCGAACACTGGCTACAAAACTCATGGCCACACCCCCGACAACAATTAAGATGACAGACTAGCTTCTCACAAAATGCACACTTCCCATAAGAATCCTCATTTCCAGCAGCGCTGCTGTTGCGACACCGGAAGACGCAATCCTGGCAGACAAACGAAGGTCTGACCACCACAGGAACTAAATTTTGGAACTCGTTGTCGCTGATGATATCCCTCACCAATGGAGATCCTGGAGGGCTGCTTAGTGGGCTGGGACATCCAGCACCATCACCAGATGCATTGTTCATTCCATTACTGCCATTACTGCCACTCACATCCATATTCATCCCCTCCTCATTTGAATTTACGTTGGGGCGCATCATCAAAGAATCAAAGAAATTTCGAGCTCCCAATCGCAAATGAGCCAAGGTGGTATCTACAAATTAATCATAATTATTTTTTAAATAGTCATTAATCATTACTTACATTCATTACATATTTTCATGCATATTATTAACCCTAATCAAAACCCTTTCCCCCAATCCCTATTAACCCCAACACTAAACAGCTGATAGCATGCATCAGCTGATCACCATCAAGTGTCAGCGTACATGTTATATTTGAATGCACACAAAAATACACACAAGCATATATATCAACATAGCTTACCATAAACAGTGGAGAGTAGGATACCCTGCTTGAATTTCTTTGATTGGGAAACAATCCATGTGTCCTCATCAATCTTCCTCTTTGCTCCCGGCATTGTTGATAACGTGTTTTTAAAAATTTGATTGAAAGTCTCACAGTAAGAGTATAATAAAATAGGTTTTTTTAAAAACTAATCAATTTTTATTTGTCACTGTGAAATTAAAATTGAGAGGAGAGGATCAATGGACAAGAGCAGCGGTAGTGGTAGCAGTGGCGGGGATACAGCGGCAAAATGGACTGGGGCAAATGGAGATGTTATTTGTGATGGAAAGTATGTTGTTGTGGATCGTGGGGATCAGCAGCGTATATTTTTGTATAAATCAAATCAGTAAGTTGGGAAATTAATTAGTTAAATGTTGATTAATTAGATGGATGATTGTTGATGAATGTATATGTGGTGGAGCAAAGTAAAAATACAAGGCAACTGTAGGAATTTTGTAGGAATTCTTTCTTGTTATCTTGTATGGAAATAAGAATGCTTATAAAAACACTTGCATAGATGTAGCGTGGGTGCATTTACAAATGCAAAATGACGAAGGTCTTATTACGATTAGATTGGTTTCTAATATTTTGTTTGTGTTGATTACAGGACAATTACATATGGAAAGGGTGCCACACAGCAGGATATATTGCTGAAGGGAGCATTGGGCAGCAGTTTCCTGAACGCTTTTAAAGTATCTCCAGCCACTCCAGCAGAAGATCAGGTTCAAAATGAGGAAAAGTCTGTGGCTGACTCAAGAGGACGGAAGAAGCCGCAGAAGGGACGAGGCCAGAATTTGTTTGTACTGGAGAAGAGTTCGGAACCTTTGACTAAAGTACTGAGTGACTTTTACCAGCTTCCTGAGTCAATATCTAGTGGGGTGGATAACAGGAATATTGTGGATGATAATACCGCCCAGGTCATGAAGAAGCATGAGATTATGACGTTGAGAGAGCAAGGCTTGCCTTCTAGGGAAATTTTGGATACGATTATAACCAGCTCGAAAAGTTTCAGTCAGAAGACGGAGTTTGCTCAAGAGAAGTACTTGAAGAAGAAGGAGAAGATTTATGGGGATGTGCTGGTCTTTCGCAAGCCGAGTATTTCAATTTTAGCTGAGTATTATATTAAGAAGGATCCTCAGAAGATGCTTGGGCTGAGACAGGACACGTTATCGCAGATTTTGTCGTATGCAAATGTGCATGCGAATGGGAAATATTTGATTTTTGAGAATTGTTGTGGTCTCATTGTTGCTGCGGTGCTGAACAGGCTGGGTGGACTTGGAATTGCTATGCATTGTCATATTGGGAGTAATCCTCAGCGACATGCCTTAGTTTGTATGAATTTCACTGATGCAGACTTAAAACCAATGATGAATCTAGATGCACTGTATTTAATCAGAGGAGTTAGCTCAGATGAAAAGGTTGAGAATGTAGAAGAGAAGGAATTAATGATTGCTGAAGCATCAGAGGAACCTGAAGCAAAGAAACAAAAGTTGGAATCTGATACACAAATGGATTCTGGAACTGGAAAGAATGGGAAAGAATCGACAGTTGAGCAAATGGAAGATGAGACAACTTTTGTGTCCAGTCAGAAGCTAAGGACAACAAATAATAGGGAGGAAAATGAAAAATCATTAGTATACTTTAACGAAACAGAGTTTGATGGACTTATAATTTGTGCCAAGGAGCATCCCCTGAGTATATTTCAACGATTGGTACAAAGACTGGCTCCGTCTACACCCTTTGTAATATATTGTCAGTATCCGGAAGTAAGGGTTGACAAACTACCTAATTTAATATATTTTTGTATGTTAATTTTGCATATTTTTAAGTATCTGTTGTACATTTAAATTTTTAACATAGTGTCTTCTTTAATTTTAATAGCCGCTTATGGACTGCTACGTTTGGGTCAAGGAGAAAGGTATTGGTACAAACGTTCATTTAGTGGATAACTGGTTCAGAAATATTCAAGTTGAAACGGAAAGAACGCATCCGGAAATTCAGATGAGTCCATCAGGAGGTTATTTGCTCTTTGGTACTTACACTGCGTCTTAAATAAAATGACGTGTTTAAGATAAGAGAGAAAACCAATTTGTTTTTCATTCTATTAAAGTTGTACCATTACAGAGTGGGTGTCAAAATCAGTAGCGCCGTAATCTTATCTTTGATTTTTTTTTCATGAAGGAAACATTTTTTCTCGTATGTTGGCGCGTGCATATAATGCGGTAATTGTTTTATTGCTACAAAGCGCATTGCATCTTTAGTACAAATTGCAAAATATGCACAGCCAATTTTATTTCTGCAATTGCCTTCCATGTTTCCTCAACAGGGCGACACCACACGTGTACTCATGTTGGCGACAATCATGTAAAATCTCAATACTCATGTCTTTCCAGTCCATTTAGCTAAATGTCTTCCTGGTTAACAGTTTTCTCGCCAACAATTACATTAACTTAATTATCGCTGTAACATCAACCGGAAATCTGTAGGATAAAAAACGTTAAGGAAATAAGTTTTTTTTATTAGAGTAACAACTGGAAAGGAAAGCATATGCCTCCACCTACTATAGCCATAAGCTAAAAATTACTTATTATTTCAGGTCAGGTTAAGGTCAGAAATGCATTTAACGACACCCATTAAATTCGTTTAAGTATCGTCAGTCACCTCCCAAACCCCATAATTCCTACAGGAGTCATCTTACATCTTAGCTCATCGTTGTTAAAAGGAAGATAAATGACTATACATTTTTGCATTTAACATGACTGCATCTTTCGCTAACACAACGCTACCGACGATATAGATGCTTCAAAGATGATTATATATCGACACGCGTTTAATTTTTTTTATGTTAATAATGTTCATACTTAAGTGCCACAACTATACATAAATTATAACTTACAACTTACATATCAGTACACAGATTCATAAATATCCAGGCAAAATTACAACAATCAAATCAGCCTAGCAATCTTGACTTCATCATTATCATTATGGAATTCTGTAGTGATTCCCTATCAGCCATAAACAAAATGGATTGCATATGGGCAAATAGTGTGTAATGGTAAAACAGTAACCAAACAATACTGGTCCCTTGCTTTGCTACTTCTCAAACAAGCCCAAGTGTGTTAATCTCCTCCACTTCCTTATTTCCGGTTTTTTCCTTCATCATCATCATCTCACGTTTTTTGTGTAACTCATCATGTTTCTGCATGTTCTTTCTGCTTCTTCATGCATATATAAGTGGCTACTTCTATATTTGACTTGCGAAATGAAAAAAAATATGTGTGCACCTAATGCGTTAATCATGCATCCAATGTGCACAACAATATACATATTGATTTGATCATAATACATATAATCTCGGTAAAAATATAGTTCCTAGAGCTATCTTTGTTGCAAATCTGATTTATGACTGTTTCTTAAGAAGTAAACAATCATTTCATTTAATTCAATAATGGATTATCCATCCCATGTTCCTCTGTATGGGTTGAAGCCAAGGAATAGGATAAGCAACTATTGTTGATGTTATAATGAAGTTGAACAGGTACTGAAAAGCAGTTAATAAAGCTTAACAATTGACTGACTACTTTATGGCATAACCACAAGGCATATTACATACTACAAAATATTTATAGGTTTGGCATAATATGTAAGTTAATGTGTAAAAACCACAGTGTGTTGTTTGCCGTATACTCTAATCTAAACGTGAGGAAATTAGTACAGGACACGAGTGACTAGATAGGGCTGTGATAATGATTAGCTAATATTTATTTCATTCATTGGAGTCATAACACACTTGGTCGTTATTAGATGGCCTATGATAAAAAGGTATACATCACAATTACATTTGGATATTTTTGTATCTTTTAATCACAAGTTAGGCAAAAAAATCATAAAGGAAAGTATTGAATCTACTCGTTCATAATAAAAACGATATAATGTCATCTGCATAAACATTTTCATACATTCATCTACTAACCAAATGTTTATCCTCTATGAGTCTCAATGCACTTCCTACTCGTAAAATATATAATGAACAGTTATTAGCTTTATTAGTGAAGATTTGGCCGGAAGGCAGGTCATTTTTTCCTTCATTTGAATGATCGATGCGGTGATTGTTGTAGAAATGGTTGTTACATATATGTTCATTAATATTATTGTTATCACTGCTGAGAGAATCATATAAAGAAATGTATATTTTTTGACATGACGCGTTTGACGAGTTCGAGACGTCTATGACAAGTAGCCAGTCATTCTATAGAGTTTTACATGATATTGTTATTTTAATATGAGATGACCATTAATAAAGTTAACATGCATACCACTGTTGTGTTCCTACGAATTCGTAGTCTCTAACAATCCGGTTTTGTTGTTAATCAACTTGCTCTACAAAATGAAGGAGGAGTGCCCTGGACATTCGTGCTGGATATGCATATAAACAATTATGATGATTTGATGATTGTTTGCGTATGTCAAGCTGTGGTATAGGTACGTGTTTTTTCTAGTAAAACATTTACAATTACAACATATTATCATTGAACTTGAAAGAATTGTCGTAGGCGCAAGTTTTACGAGTGTACCTTGCATATTGGTCAATTTGGTTCAATTGATTAGTGACAGATCATAAATCGCAACCCAATAATAATAGCAAAGTAGGCTGCAAATAAAATTATAGTGACTTGGGTATATTCTTGTGTCTGTCTCAAAGTTTTTTACAACATATTTGGCACCTGAACTTGCCAATTGCTGGTAGTACTATAAAATGGATAAGTGGTATCATGTTGACCATGCATGCGTCGCTCATCGTTCATTCCCAATAAAATCTATTTAACCTTTAACCTTCATTTCTTGTATAAAGGAAGCTCATAAACTAAACCTGGAATTCTTAATTTAGCCAACTGTCAAATTTGTAGTACTTTTTATTTTAAGACATCATCACTAATATTATAGACTTGTACAGACGGCTGGTGCTTTAGTCTATGCCTTTGGAGTAAGTTTGTCCATGACTTTGAAAGATGCACCCGGAAATTAGTTTGTATTCATTATTTTAATATAATTTTGCTCCATTAAAGTCGTGTCACATTTCAAATTTATGGGGAAGTAAAAGTTGTCCTTGCTATCATTGGCAGTCGCAAATTCTGTATTAGGGTCATCTTACGTCCCAAGAATTCTGCGGGAGAGATTTGACGAAAGCTGTAATGATCAATGATTGGCAAAGTTACTGCTACTTTCTGAAGAATTGCTTATTCACATGATGTCATAATTGTCATAATTCACCAGTTAGCCAACTATTTCACCTCATTGCATTTGTGTATATTGCATAATGGTTAACATGAAATGAGATAAAATATTTTTCAATATTTTCCAAGAAACATGACAATTGGATTAGAAACGATATCCAATTTTGATTTGAATCCATGTAAAATTGAGGATGTCTAAAATAGGATTAGAATTTATTTAATAATTATTTTTTGCCTTTGTACTAAGTCAAACCTCTACTAAACAAGTCAAGGTCGTTCTTGATTTTCTTTTTAAAACATGTAAAAGTAATGTTCAAATGCCAAACAAATCCACATTTGGAAAGAATGTATTACAGTAGTAACTCTGTAAATGCATATAAATATAAAAATACATGCATTACAGAAATCTAGATTATACTTTCAAATACAACTTGTATATAAAATCGATAACCCCAATAGCACTCATCTCATGTTTAAAATCATCAAATCTCGATGATTGGCGCGTATACTTATGCAATTGCTATCGAGCGTAATAATCATAGGTAATACATTGCGAAGAAATAAATTGATTAGACAGCCTACAATGACAAGGCTTGTTTGATTTAGGAAGTAAGAATTTTCAACCTGACTGACTGTCTGTCATCATCAAACTTAAAGAGATGATCAACGAGGTTGTATAACAGCCGTCAAATATTTCTAGCACTGCCAATGCAACGTAATGGACTAGTTCACTTTTTGCACCTAATTGTTTATGTATTTTGTATTTTTAAATGCTAATCCGTCACATTAGTATTGCACTGATTTTTTAAAGATTTCTCCTTCATTTTCATTATTACTTTGAATCCAGTTGAGGTTTACAGTTTAAACTGGTATCTAAAAACGTCTTTGTAAGGCTACAAGTAGTGCAATATAGTATTCATGGTGGCCTCCAATAATAAATTCCCGTGAAGATCTGCAGGTAATCGTAATGTGTTGCTTTGTAAGCAAAATTCTGCAGAATAAATACTTGATATTCATTATGCTAATAATGTTGATCTACTTAGGCCCCTGTGTACGGTGAAGTCATGTAAGTTTACTTTGCCAAGTAAAAGACACTTAAAAAATATGCCATCTTCTTTCGCCTTCCCTTTTCCAATTATTAATTACTACCACGTATAATATTATGACGTCCATTGAGATGACATTAGCTGCAGTCAACTAAGAATTATGATGTATGCGTAAAAAGGGTCTTGCACAACTTCAAATAATGTGTTTATTTAATGCAACACGTAAACAAATTTGCTATTCGTTATTCCCTGACATCCTTGACTTTAAAGTTTGCATAACTAAGTACCAACGTCCACGTAAGTTAAATCTATTTGTAAAAATATGGGTAAATAAACACAGTAATAAAGTTATGTTATAAGCATAAAAGCAAAAGACAAATCTACGTGTTAAAATGTATATTTTATGAGGTGACTGAAAGTTTTGCAAAGGAGCCTCAAGTGCGAGTCGCGATATCCACTACTCCTCATTCTCAGCTCTAAAAATGGCAGTCGACGATTACTATATGGAAAATCCAAGTCTAATTGTTATATGCGGCTTTGGCAAAGCACTGTTTTTCAAACAGTTCTTTTGGGCAAAGTTCACTCTCTCACGCACGCATAAAGCAAAAGTGTAATAAGCTCAAAATCTAACCAAACTTATGAACATAACATTTATCCTCACACCAAAAGCCGACGACAGCCCTACAAGTCCCTTCTTTGCTTGACTGACTGATGATGACTAAATAATAGGTGACTTGACGATATCCACTACTCCTCATTCTCAGCTCTAAAAATGGCAGTCGATTACTATATGGAAAATCCAAGTCTAATTGTTATATGCGGCTTTGGCAAAAGCACTGTTTTTCAAACAGTTCTTTTGGGCAAAGTTCATTCTCTCACGCACGCATAAAGCAAAAGTGTAATAAGCTCAAAATCTAACCAAACATATGAACATAACATTTATCCTCACACCAAAAGCCGACGACAGCCCTACAAGTCCCTTCTTTGCTTGACTGACTGATGATGACTAAATAATAGGTGACTTGCTAACCAAAACCAACGAGTTTGGCTGTAGCTTATAGTTTCCCTTTCAATAATTGCCATATCATTCGTTTGAGTTGTGGTCATACCCACTAGACTTTTATTCTCAACTAAGAATTATTGCACATTCCGTCAATATATCATCCTCTCTTGTGGAATTAGAGTTTCTTCCAACAATATAAACGATTTACTACATTTGTCTGCATGAAATGTTTGCAAAATCATTTTCTTGGATCTTCCCCTCTGTGCTTAAAGGTGTTCATGTTCACTGTCTACTTCTTGTGAACACTTTAGCTAGTCAGAAACTCTGAACATGGCAGAATCGCTTCCAAAAGAATGTACATTTATTTATGAATCATAATGTCATATACGAAAACGATAATGAATACATAAAACCCAAACAACATCCTTTTCTTTTGGACTATACTCCTGCAACAAGCGTGCAACAATGGAACAAAAGTGTTCTTCAAACACAAGTAGCGTTCTTATAACTGAAGGTACCAAATATTATTCCAAAATGTATGTACATGCATATTGCCACAGTCCATAGTGTTACATATTATTGCATTACATTTAGAGTTTTGCTTATCCTCATATGATAACGCTTTTTGTAGATGCTCAAATGTACCTCTCTAATAACGCTCCTCCAAAATCCATACATAGCATTCAGTTTGCTACATACGTCAACCTACGCAATAATAGTATGCACAATATCCTATTCAACTGACGTTACCTAGTTCGCTTCGCTTCATTTTACTCTTTGTCCAAGTGGGCGACTTCTTCAGTGAGTTTACGTGTGCCTTCCTATGTAAAATCCAAGAGTTATTAATTCATATACCGAAAATATAAACGATTGGAATGAATGAAGGGTTCAAAAGACGTCACCAATGTCAAGTCCATTAGATATCATTATTATTATATTATACAGGTGCGCTTCTTAGCATTATATTTAACCCTTTCTTAATCTTCTATCCTAGCATTAAACTAGTAATAGTAGTATAGATAGTGTGTGGTGCTCATAATACGACTGATGTGATCTTCATGATTATTATGGCACCTGAAGAAGATATGTGTTACACTTGTATATGTATATTACGCTGAGAGAACGTATTATCTATTACCTTCTCTAAAATTCTCTTCCGTTTGTGGCGTTTGCAAATACCTCTGGGTATAAAACAAGAGAGCATTGCCAACCGGATGTCCAGTGTTCACATCAATCTTGACCTGTGCGTTTGTGCACGGAGAAAACTTTATCTCTGCAGAAGATACGTTTTTATCAATCCAAAGTGTTTTACCTAGCTTTTATTTTTGTGCATCAAGTCATAAGTACAATTAACTAGTGGAGTGTTCTTCGAAATGTTTAAGTTATCATTGTTACTACTTGCTCTGGCAGTGTCCAGAACAAGCTCTCAGTTCTTCTTCAGTCCATCCACTTTCAGTTCCAGTAATTTACTTGGTTCTCCCCAACAACATACCCCACCCTTTGCATCTTTAAATTCACCAGCTATTCCACAAAGTTCATTTATTTCCAGTCCATCTCATGGATTCACCGATATTCAGGATAATTCTTTGGATAATGCTTTGTCTACAGCAATTGCTGAAGCTACTCAGTATGTGGATTCAACACAGGGACATCATAATCATTCCTATGCTGTGAACAGCTTTGGTGGACATTCCCATGGAGGACATGGAATGGGTGGACATAACTACTGCAAATTTACTGCTCTTTCTGAGAAGATAGGACGTATTTCTAATATCCACATCAGAGCTTTTGAAATCCTCACGAAGAGGTATCAGATGCCCAAGAGCCAAGTTATCAGAACCTTGAATGCACGACTCCCAAATGAATGCTACCCTGAACAAAGAAAGCCAATAGCTTGTGATGCTAACGCTAGATATAGGACCATTGACGGAACTTGTAACAATCTTCAAAATCCTTATTGGGGTGCTTCATACACTGTTTTTGACCGCTTGGTCCCTGCTGTCTATGAAGATGGCTGGAATGAGCCAAGAGGTGCTGGAAAAAGTTTGGCTGGACAAAGGTTGCCAAGTGCAAGAATCGTCAGTTTGAGTGTGCATCCAGATCACATTAGCCCTGATAACAGAATGACAAACATGGTGCCTCAAGTTGGACAATTTCTGGATCACGATATGACGTAAGTGTTCTGATATTTGTTTGCTGGTCTAATTGTTTCTTGTACTTTTACGAAAAGCCCCCTATAAAGAACATTTTTACATAACAAATATTTATTTAATTTGCATATAATTTTTTCTAGCTTGACCCCTGAAGCCGACAAGCATTGTTGTACCACCGACGCCAATAATATGGACTGCTGGTCAATCCAAATTCCACAAGATGACTACTTCTTCTCAAAGTTGCGTAATCCAAAGACCTGCATGGACTTTACCCGCTCCACTGCCTACTGCTTTCCAAACTTGCAAGGAGTCCGTGAACAGATGAACATCATCACAGCCTTTGTTGATGCTTCCCATGTGTACGCCTCTGAGAATGGTCGCACTCGTCTCCTCCGTTCTTTCCAAGGTGGCCGTCTTCGTACCAACTCTCAAAATCCCAACTTCCTCCCCACCGTCCAAGAAGTTCAACAAGCCACCGGTGACCATTTTGAATTCATGGGAACTTTCTACGGAGGTGAAGAGCGTGTAAATGAGATGCCTGCCCTTACCGTGATGCACACCCTCCTTTTCCGAGAGCATAACCGCCTTGCTGATGAGATTTCCGCTAGACGTCCATACTGGGATGATGAAACAATTTTCCAAGAAGCTCGCCGTCTTCTCATTGCTGAATGGCAAAACGTTGTATATGGTGAGTACCTCCCAGTCATCTTGGGTGACGCCACAATGGTTCGCTACGGATTGACCCTTGATGACACCCGAGTGTATTCCGACTACAACCCCAACATGAACCCAACCATTTTCCATGCCTTTGCCGACGCTGCCTACCGATTCGGTCACACTTTAATTAACGGACTTATCCGCATGATGAAAGGATTCCAAGACGTAAGCAGCTACAGACTTCGTGACGCATTCTTTAATCATGAGCAAATCTCCATGCAAGGAGGTCAAGGTTACAACCTGATTTTGAACGGACTGATGCAACAAAACGCACAGACTTATGACCCCTTCATCACAGAGGAAGTCACCAACTTCCTGTTGCGCGAAAGACATCAAGACCATGGCGGTGACTTGATTGCCAGAAACTTGCAAAGAGGTAGGGATCATGGGCTTCCTAGTTATAACGTATACAGACAAGTCTGTGGACTTCAAGGCATGAGCAACTCTTGGTCTAGCCGCCCTTCAAACATTGCCCAAGATGTTTGGCAAGTTTTAGGAAGTTTGTATGAGACACCTGCTGATATTGACTTGTTCAGTGGTGGTCTCTCAGAAATGCCTTTGCCTAACGCTGTAACTGGACATACATTTAACTGTCTGAAAGCATTGCAGTTTGCTAGGGTCAAGAGCGGTGATAGATTCTTCTTCACTCATAGAAATAGCCCAGCTCCATTTAGTCCAGAGCAAATTAGGGAAATTAGGAAGAGGACTTTGGGAGATATTATTTGCGACAATAGTAATATTGAAATGACGACTAGAAACGTTTTCAAAATCCCTTCACAAGAAAACCCAATGGTTTACTGTAATGATCCCAACAGAAACCGCATTAACATTGAGGTCTTCCTTTATGACCGTGTGAAGAAGTAAGCAAATATTGAAGCTAATTTTTTAAATGCAATATAACTTCGTAGGAAATTTTTAACGCGTTTTTTTACATAAAGAGTCTTATTAATACTCAGGATTATCATTGATCTACAATACGATGATGATTTCCCTGTGTGTATATAATTAATGTATGTACTTTTTTGTACAGAATATGAATACAAAATCATTATTTATTTATTTTTTAAACATTTTAATCTTCGCATCTTCCAGATAAACTGTTACAAATGAGTTTTTAGTTAGTTAACATGACTTTTACTTTCTAGTTGTGTATATTTACGTACTAACAAACGACAAGATGACAAGTATGATGTATTTATTTTGTTTCAAGGCTGTAAACGAGTTCACTAACAGCAAAATCATACTTTGAATATGATGATGTTGCCTGTTGTGTGGCAGCAAATGTTTAAATCGTTACACAAAAGATACAAATGTATAAATGTAAGGGGTTTCCCTGTTGTTTGAGTGGAATTTTTGTTAAAAATTGCTATAATTGTGATGTGATGATGAAGAATATATATGTATGTGTGTATTTGTGTAATGGCATGTTTTGTTATGAGGAAGAAGAATAAAACATTTTGTGTGTTCATTATTAAAAACAATATTCCTTATTGCTTTTTGTTGTCTTTTTACGCTCCTGGGCTGGTTGGGTGGTTTGAGTGGCATGCATCCTTCAACTTCAACTTGACAGAGAATATGTATTGAAAAAGATTTTGATTTAAGATAATACGTTCATATATATAAATGCACGTATATAAGATGCCTATACTATCGAAGTCGAAGAGAATGTCCATAAGATCATTTTATGTGGCGTCTGCAGGTGTAAACCACAGGATTGCTTCATTGCATACGTGCAAGTGCACCCCATAGCAATGCGGAACGTCACAGTTTAGTCAAGAGCCCTTCATCTTCTTCGTAATAGGGAAACCCGTCAAATTAAACTTGTCGTGTATAAAACGTAATAGCATTTAGTGTGTGTATGTAATATGATAAAAATTCCATTCTCACCAACTATAAAAAATATCGATTCAAGCATCTTCTTCTGTATAAATGATAATCATGGCATAATAATGACATTATTATAATGCAATCCAACGTTTTTTCTATGAATGTTTTAGTTTGCTGCAACAGACAAACAAACAACAAAGTATAAACATTAATTGTCATTTACTATCCAAACTGTAATGTCCATGATGGAGATTTAATGGGATTCCAGGCACGACTTTAAATGTGATTTAATAATTTTCTTATTATCATGAAGTTAAATGTCTACGTTATATTATGCTGTCATGTCCTGACGGGGATTTGACAGGGCTACATAGGGAAGACTTCTAATGATCTATTAAATTGACAACCAACCTGCATAAAAAGTTATTGACTATGATAAGAATCTTTTATTTATTAAAATACAAATGCCTAAATTATTCAGTGTTGGCAAACATTCTTATTGTTTTACTTATTTTTTTTGCTATAATTAAATTTAAGTAAATTCAATTTGGAGTTTATCGAAAATTCCAGCTTGGACTAGACTAGAGACACGACAAAGCAATCAATTTACTCATGTAGCATCATAAATGAGCAAAAAATATCAAAAATAAAAATTCCAGATAAGTTGACAGTTCAGATGTCTCAACCTTTAATCTTGTAAGCTACTTGTTGTGAACCTACAAGGTTAACCCCATCATACAAAATGGAGAAACAAAAAAGTATACATGGCAAATGAAAAGCTATAAATTCCCACGAGCAAATAAACTTGATCAGGGTCAGCGGTAGCAGTTGTGGTAGCGTCAGGATCTAAAATTGGATATGGCGAGCAAATTCATTTACACAATCAAATGGAATAACGCATACATATATGGCGTTGTTAGTATAAATTTGGGTAACAATGTAAATGTCACGACGTAAGGGCTGGTCGATGATCATTTTCAATGTTGTGGAGTCCTACCAGACATTTTTTTCATTTATGTACTTATATGTATGCATACATACCTAACAATTCACTTGCTCAAGAATTTACATCATGTTTTGACTTTAAGACTAAAATTCTGCAAGAAGCTTACACCTCATCGTCTTCGCGCTTCCAAAACTTAATCCTTTTTACAATCATCATCGTCATCATCTCAGGATTTTGCAATGCACTGCCCCACCTTTAACAAATCCAGCCAACCTTCAATATCCTTGTTAACTATTTAGATGTATCATCAAATTTCATCACCGTTTTTTATATGCAATCGCCACAAACAGACCCGTCATCCTCTCACACAGAGATTTCATTTTCGTTACACGTCACTTCAAAAATTAGCATAAAATAACCTTGCTCTCCTGCATGCCACCATAGTCAGCTAGTGAGGATATGCACACGCGTAAAATATTGGTCAGTAAAGCAATTTTTAATACTGTGATTATGTATGCTATTATTATGATGTATGCACTCTAACGGATTTTGCCCCTACCCTGAAGCTCTTCTTAGGACATTAAAACACTGCACACAGGTAGGCTAAATTATTACCGAACAGTTAAAGTTGAGCAACTACTATCATCAAGATAAAATCTAAAGAAAAAAACGCTAGTATGCTCTTGAGCCGTTCCCCTGTCAAATATATTAAATAACCATTTAACTGCTTGATTTATCAGTAATAGTTGCATTCCATAAGTTACGTGATACTACTTTACATATATAGAAACAACGAGACCAGTAAATCTTTAAGCTTGACACTAACAAAAAACGATCGCAATGTGGTGCAACATGCGTAATCATTTGAATGACTTAACCCTGGCATCAAATCAATCATTAAATTCCTCCACAGTCTAAAAATATGCATAAACACATTCCTTCTACAACAACCCATGTCATATCATTCTAATGTAATCTGCACTTGAATCACCCAATAGGAAGTAGTTTAAACTGTGTAAACCTTGGTAGGAAAAAACGGACGGCTATTTGATAATCATCATGATCACACTTTCGTTTTCATTATGAGGCATATGTACATTTATTAACCCTCCTCGGAGCTCCAATTTCAGACACTGAAACCCAAACATGGGAGTCACGTTACGTATTGTTTTGATGTCAAGCTTTTTGGTTATAGATTCATACAAGATCGTATCTGTCTGCTATTTAATAGGTATCCGCAAGTCTGCATTCATACCTAATCAATTCATAGTATGTATACCTAACATTGCACAACTTTTAAGCACAATTCAATCAGTGATCATCTCATTCACGTAGTTATTCAAGACAAAACAAAGTCTCGAAGGAGGTTGGGTGTTATTGATTTAGATTCATGATTCATTACTATATAGCGGTAGGACAATATTATGTTACTTCAGTATCTTAATAACAAAGAGTTGTAGGTCAATGTTGCATTCCAGCAAAAAGGGGATTCCAGAAAAAATTACAAAGCTGCATATCTATGAAATCCTGATTAAAATTGAATCTAGTATCCTTGCGTAAAATGTAAATTAGACAACCAGGATTAACACAAAACCATAATTCCAGATTATTGAATCATACATATTTTGCATGAGTAATCTTGATTAGAGATTAGCTTGTATTTACATATAGATCACTGACGAAATACTCGTCTGGAACCGGACAGGCGTAACCGCAACACTTAATTCTGTACTAACATCCTGCTTTTCTTAAAGATTGATATATAGGTATTGGCTGATCACAGATGAGCAAGCTAATGACATACATACGTACGCACTTTTTTAATCTGCTAAGGATATCGTGATCTCAATATACTGATTTAAGCCTTCAATAGGGTGCGGCTCCTACTATCGCATGAGTGCAATGCAAAATATTGCTTTGTCACATTG
>JAHZNG010003364.1:0-24016 GCA_027744375.1 Orchesellides sinensis
AAAGGGTAATGGAGAGGAAAACCTATGAACGATAGGAACGATACGTTCGTGTAGCATCACTAAAAAGACAAGCAAATTACATTGAGAAGCTAAGTAGACTCGGAAAGTTTGGAAAATGTTAAGCGAATGTCATAAAAATACGCTTAGGGGTTAGGAGAAAGTACGCAATTCATATGATAATATGTATGTTTGTCATTTTTTTATGCATGATTTATGTATAAGTATTAAGTTTTTGGACGATTTATGATAGATTTATAGATATATTTAAATACATATACGATATTATATGCATGGATTCCCCAAAGATTTTTCTATCAAAATCTCTTTCTCTTTGGATAGAGAAATCTTGGATTTCCATTTTCAAAATGAAATGACAAATATAGCAAAAATGATTTTTATCTACCTTTGCCTCAATATTAACATATATGCGTATGTATTTTATTTTGAAACGGTACATGTTACCTTCTTGGGTTGGCTCAAAATTATCTTCAGCTGCTTCTGTGTAAACAAGTGACTCTACCAGGTTTGAAGAAGACATTTTCATGGAAGAGTTGGTATCACAGGTTTTATATAT
The DNA here is from genome assembly GCA_027744375.1 of Orchesellides sinensis. Classification (NCBI taxonomy): domain Eukaryota; kingdom Metazoa; phylum Arthropoda; class Collembola; order Entomobryomorpha; family Orchesellidae; genus Orchesellides; species Orchesellides sinensis. Next base: position 575 of record JAHZNG010003364.1, read on the forward strand.
TTTCACACTTCAACTTTCTCTTTCAGGGTCAACACAAACACTGCTATATTCGTCTAAATCAATCTCCAATTTCGGTAGTATTGACTAGTAAGTCAAATCGAATGCGAATTTGTACATCAGTACAGAGTCCTTGCTCAGTCTTTCTCTAAATCTTATTTGAAAATGTCACATTTTGAAACACGAACTTGTTCTATTATTGTCCTGTCCTTTAACTACAAATTCGTTGAAAGTACATAGTATGCATAAAATACATATGATATAACTCTACCCACAGTCATGTTTCTCAACACGTACTGGTTGCTGCATATTGTTATTATTCTTGCAATGGTGCAACAACCAGAAAATAAAAGAATTGCTTTCTACATTTAGATCTGTGTTTATTAAAACCATACCGTAAGTCAGAACCAGAAGGGACCTTCGTAATTGGTGAACTTTGCTGGGAGATCAAATGTCAGCAATTTGTGGTATTTATGCACTGGAAGAGGAGCCACTCTCTCCTTTACTAATTTTTTACTTTGATGTAGACGCGTCTGAATATTATAATATCTTACAATGTTTACATGCTAAAACAAGCCGTAATACACAGAAGGAAGAATAAAAAAAGATTTTATTACATGTTTCATACAACACTTTTTGTTTAATCCATCGCCAAGCTAACCCTTCCTTTCTACCTGTATATTACACAATACAGCAACAATAATCAAGTTACTCCGTTATTATCGCTAGAATTCTTCAGGTATAATTGATGTAGACGCGTCTGAATATTATAATATCTTACAATGTTTACATGCTAAAACAAGCCGTAATACACAGAAGGAAGAATAAAAAGAGATTTTATTACATGTTTCATACAACACTTTTTGTTTAATCCATCGCCAAGCTAACCCTTCGTTTCTACCTGTATATTACACAATACAGCAACAATAATCAAGTTACTCCGTTATTATCGCTAGAATTCTTCAGGTATAAAATGAATTCAATTTTTGGAAACCCTACAGCATAACAGTTATATACTGTTTTAAGGATCGTATCCCTGGGAGACGTTGGGCACAACAGGAAACCTATTTACGAGCAGGTAGGGTTATTCGTAGGCAGGTAAAAGACATAAATACAGAGATATGTATGCTGATTTGTCCTTTGCGCACATTACCCCTTTCAGTTTGTTTGAGTCACAATACAATACGCTTACAGATCTTTACTGATACGTAAGTATTGTATGTAATAGTAGCTTTTATATAGTCCCTGTGCTAGTGTATTGTATATTTTCCTTTCTCCAGTAGGCCAAGGGTATAATAATTATTGTTTTCCATGTAACACGTAATCTATTCAGGCACTGTCTTAAGTCATGTACTTTACTGTCATGCTCTGTTTTCATCAATGTAAGAATTTAAGAAGTAAAAGTTACTGTATAAATACCCTTTCATGTTCACGACTAAAAGTCATGATGAAATTACAAAAAAAACAGACAGAATATGGCGTGCCAATTTTTTTGGTGGATTTTATTTAGTAGTGCGAACCACAAAATGAAATGAAAATAGTATGAACAGAATATGTATATGGCGTGTGTGACATTGAAATTTTAGTCAAGTATTGACTTTTTTGTACGTCACAAAGGTACACTTTATGCTATGCACTGGCTGGAAATTCTAGAGTTTTTGATAAATTGTGTTAAAACATGCTAAAATAAAAATTTAAAAAAATTTAATGAGATGCAATTTCCTAAAAGAAAGTTCTTCGAAGTATTAGACGAGTATTAGAAATCTATTAGTATTAGACGAGAATGGGAATCGAATGTCAATATTAAATTATGAAAGTTATGCAATACGTTTCCGATAAGTATGAGCCAGAGCTATTTGCTACTGACATTTCCTGAATACAAATTATAAGTACTTGTCATACGAAGGGGTTAGCTTTCTTTTTATACAACCAGATATCCCTAATACAATGACTAAATAGAACTTAGAATGATGTCTGGTGCAGCAACAACTTATTAAATATAAGGATGTGCTTGTCCACGTATTTTTTGTTAACCACAGTCTGGAATTATCGGGTTGCGCAACACGGAAATTTCATCTTCTGACAGAAAATGTGTCTTATACATGCAACAATACATTATCTGTTTCCAAAAATATACCTACGATTATGCAACTACAATTATGGTCATTCATAGATGCACGAACATCAAGAATTGAAGATACTTGCTTATTGGGATTGCTTACATGAAGCTCTTATTTTAATAGCATTATTAATATGAATATACAAAGAACAGGGTGGCAGGGGACAAAAATATGGACAGTATGTTATCTGATGATATGTACATGCATATGTCCGGTGTTGTGGGAATGCTTCAAAGAACTTTATAAAATGCATTCATTCAGGATGTTCATAATATGTGAAGAAACACTGGCTTTTCATGTAGGATATATTCTGATAACAAAGGGATATGGATAGTGCCTGTGCTCAAAGGCTGAAGATAAAGTTTCCAGATCATAGGTGACTCAGATGAATGAAACCCCTCCCTCCGTACTTTACAAGATTAACTTTAGAGCAGGTAGGAACAAAGTTTACATGGCTACAGTAAATAATTAAAAACGAGTAGAAAAAGTTATAGCTTACCATCCCAATCGCATTCTTATCTGGTGACATCCTTGATGTTGGATTTGGATTATATCAGAAGAGAAGGGTCAAAACCGACAAAACGAGTATCCTTCTGGTGACATAATTCTCCACGTTGTATTGAATCGTCCTCTTTATTTGTGATCTTTTATCTTTCCAATTACTTTAAAAGCCAGGTTGCACGCACAGAGATTTCCCAACAATCCTTTTTATATCCGAGTGGTATGTATGTTCGCGAAAATAAGACATAATAAAATAAAAATCCTCTGTAAATTTATCTGTTTCTGATACAAATTATATTACATTACTTCCACAAATTAAGTTAGGCCATAAAACAACAAACCTATCCAGTCTCCTTTCACACTTAATGCAACAGCAGCAGCGGAGAAAGTAGAAACAAAACTGCTAATAATAAATAGCATACACGCTGGAATTGAAACGTCTCGTATTGTATACCTGACTCAGTCAAAAGGAAAGTAATGGATCAAACTACAGATACCGCGGATTTGCTAGAAACGGAGAAGTACCTAAATCAAGTTGAGCAGCTCTCCGAGTCTGATTCTGATATTGAAGAAGAAGTAGCTCAGGACGCATTACTCGGGGGCATTCGGTCTGGCTTGAGAACAATAACTAGAACAACTAGGGAGGCTTTGTCCACTTGCAAAAATAAAACAGGTATGCTGAAGAAAGCTGACAGCACCTAACCACATATGTCAACTCATGTAACAGTTACGTTCATGCTATGTATGCTAATGCCAAATGTCCGTGGTCCAGCTAATCCAAATTAAAACTTCCCTTTTGTAAATAGGTATGTACTTCGATATATATATGCTATAGCTTGAAATGAAAACTCATGGACGTTACAAACGCATCACGCGTTCCATGCGTGACAAATTAAATAGATTGCTGACAGTTATTTTTTTAAATTATTAATTAGTCGTATTGACAAGCCTATATACATACACGACTACCGTTTGGGTGTTTTGAACAGAGTTAGATGGTGCCGTCCAAAATATTGAGAACTCAACGCTGAGGCTTTTAAGGTTGGAAAAGTCATTTTTGAAAACTGCAACCATCGTGTCTGAAGTGATTGACGAGTTGGTCTCAGATTTTGAAGATGACGAGGAGAATCCCCCTGATACCATGCCTTCATCATGCGACAAACAAGGATCTGGTGACGCTAGTATTCATGCCCCTCATGCGGAACCCTATGTATTTAAGCTAACACAGAAGAACCTGGCGTCTGTTGCTAATTTCAAAGATAAGTTGACAAAGGTAAAGCATGTATTTCTTATAGGATAAACTAGGTTTTACTCTTGGATTTTATATATGCAATTTTAAACTCTTTCACTTGTTTGTTTCATCCAACAGGAGTTTCGAGAGAGGCTTCACAATTATGAAAGTGGTCTGTCGGAGAATTACCTAAAAGAAGACCAAAAGTTCGTGACTCTACTGAAGCAAATAAAGCTCGGGAAAAAAGGTACTAAAATAACACAATTAGTCATAAAAAAATAATGTATTTTTAATGCATCTATAAAAAACATCTTTCTCCAGCCCTTCTTGTCTCATCTTACCCCTTTTTCCCTAACAGACGCCGAAAAGGCAATGAGCTCATCTTCAGCAAAACAGGATAAAAACGATGAAAAGGATGACACAGACCCTAATATTACCGACCCAACTTCATTTCTATCCATGATCCCATTCTCCGAAGAGGAATTACGTAAGCACAAGTACAAGCCTTATGATGAAAGTGAGAACCTTGATGATTCCGTTCTACCCACAGTGGATCCCATTACCAAAGAGCTGATCGTCTACCCTCTGCGGAATAAATATTGCAATCATGTTTTCGACAGCGTCTCAATCTATGACTACATTGACCGATATCCTGAACCTAAGTCAGCTTCAACTTTCTTTCACCCAGACTTACAGACATACAAATAATCTTAACATGATAACCTTCATTATGCATTGCTTTCCTTATAAATACAGATGTCCTGTCTACATGTGCCGAAACAACAGGACTCTGGAGCTGAACCACTTTGTTTCAGACCCTGCATTAACAGCTCATGTTCGTCAAAAGAATTTTAACTGTAGTTAAATAAGTACCTACCCGCTATATATCATATTATTAAGTATAATCTTCATTAATATTTCAATTGGTACACAACCTATATTAATATTAATACCTTCTTATATGTATGCCATTATAATTCTTGTTCTCCAAATAAAGATCTTTTTTTAAATATTACATTTTTTCATACATAAAAATACATACTGGGACTGGTCCACTAGACGCCACGTAAAGCATATGATATGATCTTGCCTTGCCAAAGCGAACCTAAAGGTAACTGTTTTGTTGCGGAGACATGGGTTTTGGTTGGTTGACATAGTCCACCATTCAAAACGTATAGAAAGGATTGAGGCGGTGGTGCCAAAATTAATTTTTTGGCATGGGCCATTCTTCATACTTATTTTGGAATATAATTCGGGGATCGGAGTACAGTATCTTTTTGGGCTCTAATAAAATTAATTAATTTTATTTTAAATTATGAAAAAATAGCGTGTAAGTGGGGAATTAAAGTAGACGTACGTGTGATTAAATTGAAATTAGGGTTTAAAAGTAATTATTTCATATTTGCGTAGTAAATTAACAGTGATTAGATTTACTGGATAAATTAAATGTTAAAAGGAGGTGAGGTGACTGTTGAATAAATATAAGATTACAATGGATCAATCGAAGAAGGTATAAAGTGAAAGATTTAGATTGATTAGTTTATAACTTATTTGAGATTTGAGTGTAAATATTAAATTAGACTGTTTATAATGATTGAATGTTGGATTTTAATATATTTTTAGCAGGTGGAAATACCTCGACGACGTGGCCGTCCAAGTTTGCGTGGAGGGAATTTCTCGCGGACTGCAGGTTCTGGGACTGGGAGGATGAGGATGGTATCTCCAGATATTACTCTGTTTCAGGATGTGGGAAATGGGTCTTCGCAACGGAGCCAGCGCCAAGCATCTCCTGATATTATTATTATTGAAGAACCTGATTGCAAGAGTAAAAGCCCACCACCACGTCGCAGCAGGACAGTGTCTAAGCCGCCTGCGGATCAACTGGCGGCACCCATGATGAGTCCAGGAAAGTCTCCTCAGAATCTTGGAAGGAAGCGGAATGCTTCAATTGACAAAGTGGATACACCAAGACCTGTGAAGAAGTTTGCGGGGGATGAAGTAGCTAACTATAAGGGTAAAACTGTGGAGGTTGAGATGGGCGACGTTAAGGCTCCAGATCCATTTATTATGCGTCCATGTTATGTAGATCTTGAAGGTCCAGCTGTGGTATTGGATTGTGCACCTGGTTCTACTAATAGGGGTATGAGAAGTTAATAAATTATATTGATTACATGAAATGAGAAGGGACTTAATTGAAGGGATTTTTTGAAAACTTTTCAGGTACTGCCAATGAAGGAGCGCTTGTATCCACATTGCCTTCACCTTACGATGACAAAAGCCCAGCTAGAAGACTTCCAACTCGGAAAATCCAGAAACCGGGGCTTGCCCTGTCAGCACCTGTACAAATTCCATTGGAATGTAGTACTACCAGCTCCAACTCTGATCCTCAAAATTTGAGAATTCCAAGTTCAACTAGTAGTGGTGAATTTGAAGATATACTACAAGACATCGGCGTACGGGAAGGTCCTGTAAATTGTATGCAACTAGGTCAGGAGGAACGTGAGATTGAGAAGACACGAGAGAAAGAAGAAAGTATGGAGAACAGTGAGACCAAGGGTGAAATCATTGACGTGGCTGATGACCTAAATATAATTGCAGAAGACAATAACGCTGCTTTCCTGGATGTAAATCAAGCAATCGGAGTAATGGGCAAGGTAAACGTTGTAACCAACAGAGAGAATGAAACAGAAATGAATGTAGAGGGAGAGGATCTAGAACACAATGGTGATTCACAAAGTACTATTGTGTCCTTTGAAAACCAGAGTGAACCAAGTACCCAAATTGAAGCTGGGAAAGGCGCTGACAATAAGGATAACCAAGAGAATACTGAAATCAACTTAGTGGCCCAGATTGAAACTGAAATCAACTCAGTGGGTCAGACTGTAGCTGAAATCGACTCATTGGATAAGACTGAAAGTGAAATCGACTCAGACGGTAAGACTGAAACTGAAAGCTTATTAGAGGGCAAAGAAATACAGAAGCCCACAGAGTTGACTCTTGAAGAAAATCTTGTAGAAGAAACAGGGGGAGGTCCATTGGAGGCACATGACACTAACAACGTAAGCGAGTCTAATTTGGCTGATGTTGATGATTCAGGTTCAGATACTGACAATGACAATGCTTCAACAGAAGGGGAGAGCAGCCGTTCCGATTCTAATAATGCAGAGCCAGGGGACAAGCGCAAAGGGTGTTGTATTGTTTGAAGTAGTGTGTTGTGTTTATAACGTTTTATTTTATTTTATAACTAAGATAATTGCGTGTTTGTTATGAAAATTATCATGTGTATATACATTAATTCCAAGATTCTTATGTATCATTTTGAAAACCTTGATATAAACTCGATACAACGAAGAATAAATTTGTTTTAAAAAACTACGTATTTATTCACTAACGTTTTGTTTTTATTTTTTACTTTTAGGATATTATACATTATATTTTATGGTCAAATATAACTTATTAATGAAACTTGGATGACTACAGTTTCCACATTCAGAAAAGACGCTAAAAATTCTCTTGTAATATTAACCAGGTAATCTATGTTGTTCATGCTTTAGTTGATTGATTACCACAAAAATTAGTTAATTCATTGATGCATTAACCTTGGAAGGTGGCAGTGAAATCTTGAACAATTTTCTTTAATTTAGCATCAGTTTCCTCCGACAGCTTGCCTTCAGCAGCAATACTCTTAAGAACGTCTTGGTGTGATGCTCTGAAAGACGAAATTTATTATCGTTATTTGCTGCTTAATGTTGTAACCCTGATAAAATTCTTTTGCTAGTAATCTATAATCTTTTCCAAACAAGAGACTTACTTCACGTGTTCTAAGAATTGCTTTTCGAATGATGTAATCTTAGTAGGGTCCAATTTGTCAATGTGACCTCTGACACCGCAGTAAATTACGACCACCTGCTCTTCAATGGCCATTGGAACTACAAACCAAAAAGACATAAATGTAAATGAAAGGTACAGGGGAATGCGTGTAATTTTGTTATTATGTTATTATTACCGTATTGTCCTTGCTTGAGAAGTTCAGTAAGACGCACTCCTCTGTTTAACAACTGCTGAGTTGACGCATCCAAGTCAGAACCGAACTGAGCGAAGGCTGCTACTTCTCGGTACTGGGCTAACTCAAGTTTCATAGAACCTGCGACTTGTTTCATGGCTCTTGTTTGAGCAGCAGATCCTACTCTGGATACAGACAATCCTACGTTGATGGCTGGTCGAATACCCTATGAGTTAAGGTATATAAAATCAAGTTCTTCAGAAAATTCAGCTTAAGCTTTAATTTAAGGATTGTTAAAGATTTACCTTGTAGAACAACTCAGTTTCTAAGAAGATCTGGCCATCAGTAATAGAAATCACATTAGTTGGGATATATGCTGATACGTCACCGGCCTGTGTTTCAATAATGGGCAGAGCAGTCAAAGAACCACCACCGTTAGTTTCGTTCATCTTAGCTGCACGCTCGAGCAATCGAGAGTGAAGATAGAAGACATCACCAGGGTAGGCCTCACGACCTGGTGGACGTCTCAGCAACAGGGACATCTAGAGACACGACAGAAGTTGCTTTAATTAGATTTGTTTTAATTTACAATATGTATTTTGAAAATATTTAAGCATTATATCGTAGTACCTGACGGTAGGCAACAGCTTGTTTGGACAAATCGTCGTAGATAATCAAAGCGTGCTTTCCATTGTCACGGAAAAATTCTCCCATAGCACATCCAGAGTATGGTGCCAAATACTGTAATGGGGCAGCATCAGATGCAGTTGCAGATACGATAATAGTGTATTTCATGGCATCTGCGTAAAATTACAAAATACCAAAAATTAAATGTCAAATCCCGAACGATAAAATGAAACCAGACCCTTGATCTGAATTAGTAAGTAACTATCAATGCAAAAAATAAAAAAAATGGGTCAAGTCAAATCCAAATAAGTATTTCAATTTTTATTAACTAATTGCAAGAGTAGCTAGCTAAAACCTACCAGGAGCCTTAACTCCGACACGAGCCCTCTTTACGTTCTTAAACGCTCCTTTTCCGTCAATGGGGTTACCCAAAGCATCCACAACACGTCCTAAAAGCTCGTCACCAATTGGGACATCTACGATGGCTCCAGTACGCTTGACGATGTCACCTTCCTTAATAAGTTTGTCGTTACCGAAGACTACAACACCGACGTTGTCAGGTTCCAAGTTAAGAGCCATACCCTAAGTTGCACAAACAATACCATAAATATTAGCATATCTTTGTTTAACTACCCTGAATATCCCTTTAATCAACCAAATCTTCAATCCAAATTAACTAGGGTAGTCAACAAAGTTAAAAATACCTTGAGTCCAGCGCTGAATTCCACCATCTCCTCGGCCTGGATATTTTTCAAGCCATAAATACGAGCGATACCGTCACCAATGCTCAACACACGACCGGTCTCTTCTAAATCAGCCTTTGGTGCAGCACCCAAGATCCTTTCCTCCAAGATGGAGGAAATTTCTGCCGATTGGAAAGCAGCCGAACTGTGAATCCATGTTTTCTACAAAAAATGCAAAAAAAAAAATTAAAAATTAAATCTTTTGTTATATTCTTTAAATCTCGTCTTGACTTTAAAATGACTCCCAAATAAACGGCCATATTTCTTTTGGAAACACCCTCCTAACCCCTCACCGAGCAGCTGATTTCCCTAATTTTACTAACATAAAATTGATCAGCTGTTCCAATTCATATTCAAATCTCACAACTACAATTAAACAAAATAACCCACCGCCACAACCAACACATCCTCAATTTACTTTTAAATGTGTACTTACAAAATCACCTTCAACCACAATACTTCCTTCCACTAAAAATATTTTTATTAAAAAATATCCATTAAAAAACTTACGGCAGGCTGGATGTTCTTAGCTCCCAATCGAGCTAAGCCTGATGGTACTCGGGAGATGCAAAAGGCCATTTTTTATTATTGACTAAAACAAACGAACAATATTATAATTTACTGGTTAATTTTTTCTTTAAAAACTGAAAAAAGAGTGTTAATTTTCCAGCACCACACTACACAAGGATGGCTGCATGAGAAGATGGAGGAATCGGCTAAATAATATTATGGATATAGGAAGATAGGACAAAAAAGATGTGGAATATCTGTATAATGTATAAAACCCATACTTATGTATATTTTTTATATATAAAGTGAATTGGAATATCTTTTACCTTTCCTATTTACAAAAAGGATTGGTCCCAAAGTAGTGTACCGTCACCGTCTCTTCTCACTGCTCTTGTGTAGATCACAACGACAACTGTTCCTATGTTAGTGCTGCTATGTACAAATGGCCGTGCCACTGCTACTGCTACTCTTGGCAACTTGGCAAGATGTCGCAACACGACTGCGTAAACCAGAGCCAAAGCTAAAGGAGAAATGTATGCAGATAACTTCACTTAGGGACAAACTACTGATTTTGTCTATCTAAAAACTTCATTGGCCTTTAAAATTATGTTAAAGTTTCATACGTATATGAGGCCTAGGCAGTTTTTGATAGGATAGGATATTAAATAGAGTGTAGAGTTTATATGTATTTGTTAGGATGGGATGTGTATAAAATGCATATTTATATTTATATTCATTAGCATCCTATCTCAAACCGGCTGGCCTGCTCTTCCTCGGCATAAGAAGATGTTGCTCGGCTCTTCGACCGGCACATGATCATAGTCATCATCATCATCACACCGGCTAGATATTCTTGTTTCTATCTGAAATCTGAAGAGAATTTTTTACTTGTGTATCGTACTGCTGCTGTATGCCTAGAATGAATGGCTAAAGTACGTAAATGTAGGTGGGGCATTGTGAGACTTTCTGTATATTACAGATTACAATACAGAATTACAGAGTAAGGTGGAGTTCAGAAGATATTATATTTCTCGTACATATAAATATCAACTTACTTTGTGTAGAGTTATATATGCAAAATATTGTTCCATTGCAAGAGTAACAGTTTTGGATTGGGATGCTTTCGCCACCTCGTATGAAACTCCAGAGCTTGGCAAGATAACGAAGGAAAGAGGTACACAGGGTTTACAAGATGATGTTGGAGGTCCGATGGGTTGCGCTAGGTTTACTTTTGGCTTGGGTTTATTGTTTATGGAATGAACAAAGTTGTCCAAAATGAATGCTTACATGAAAGAATCACCTAAGACGAACAAAGGATTTTATTAAAACTGAGTGTTTTTATTCAGCTTAACTGGTCGACTGTGTGTTGTAATATAGCTTAACCACTAATACAAAGCTAGTTATAATTTATATACTTAGTGTATTATGTGACATTCTTACTACTAATTTACTTTTAGTGTGCCTTTTTATAGTTTGATTGAATACTGAAGATTTATCAATTAGCGATAGTGCATTCTATATAATTTAATTTGAGATAACTAAATATTATATATCTTTATGTAAGTTTTATTGTATGTATCTCTATTATCGAGCACCGTTTATTTTCTGAGAAAACTTGTTTTCTTACTTGTATTATAGAGTTACATGTAACAACAATCCGAATTAAGCCCATAGCGTATATTTACATTCTTATCTTAGTTCTAAGTAGTACGTAATAGGCTAGGCTATGGGGCTCTATAAAAACTCATATAGCTTGTCAATGAGGATTAATATATAGATGCTTTTACACACCCTCCGAACTTTAAGACAGGACTTAATCGAAATCAATTGTATGGTGACAATGATGAATGATGAGTGAAAAAAAGAGTTTTATTGGTACAAGATCAAATAGCTGATTACTAGTAGACCAAAGGGTTGAGCTATACTTTTAATGAGTGTAAAATCTTTTTTAAGGATATGAATGAACAATACTGTCTTCTGTCTTTACGTTACATTGTTGTTAAATATTTATAATACATTTTACTTCCGATACTGTTGGATAGATGAGGTACATAGTAATATGGAACAATAAATTAGTAAGGGGAATGTCATTTCAACCTTGGGGATTTCTTTTGTCATGCAAAGCATATCGATTGTGGTAATGGATTTTAGCAGACAATCATATGTATTAAAAGTAATATGAAATAAAAGTTATCCAAGATTCATTCACAATCAAAAAGAAATACAACGTAACACTGCAAGAAATCACACTCTAATCTATTTCTTATTTTCTTAGTTGTTGTTCACTTTACGATTTTTCTATAATACATATTGTAATGCATGATAATTTTGATAAGGTTTGAACACAATCCGCCATCTAAGTCGTAATACTTTTTAGTGGTAGTGATTTAAATGGAATACGTTGTTACTTAATAATACTGATATGTCGCCATATTACAGAAGAGGTATTAGTACAATGGAAATATGAAATGCACAAGTTTATTATATATTACATACCTACTATATGCAACATGCACTGCATTACAGATCAACGGAAATGTGGGTATCAACAGTTAACAGTTCTACACACTCGCAAGTAAAATAGGTATGTATACATTTTTGTTACAAGAATTTCAGGAACTTGGAAGTATTTCTTACGTGGTGAAATAAGCAATGTACATTTTTTCTTTGTTGATTGAACTGATTTATGCAGGTACACATTTTTCATGCAATTCTCAAAGGACTGTATTAAAACTATTAAAAGTTGATTTTATCAAGTATTCATTGTATTCTACAGTTGTACTTGCTATAATTGTAAACTACTGATATATTACATATAATACATATTATATGTCTACTTAAATCATACATATAATGTTGATTGTATTTTACAGCAAAGCAATAGAGTAATTCTGAGACCATATTTTATTAGAAACGAAGTCGACACGGTGGCAAACATATGAGTACAATTTATTGTGCAATGTTATCAGTAATAATGATTTTACGATTAATCATTTTTATTCAGCCTACTAGCCTAACAGACGACATCAGAAACAAATCAACACAACTGAATTATAAAGTTACTAATGTTCCCTTCCCATTCCCTGTGACCTGCCCTACCCAATAAATCAGATTTGGTATAACCATTTTTTTCTGCATTGGTAATTGGTAGAAATGAAGAGTTTATGTACACTCTAGTTGTACACGAATTTTCGTCAAACTTTCACCAGTAAATAAAAATTAAGCTTTGCAATTTTTCTTAATGTGAAAGTAAAAGTTCATTATGGTTGACTGTGAGTGGTTGAATGATGCGCGAACATAGATACAAATAATGTTCATGTAAACTTAACGTTCTGGTATCTAATAAATTATTAATACTGTTAACTTTTTAAAGAATACTGTCAAACTCTCCTTTTAATAAATATAATAGAGGTTAAATATTAAAGGAAGTTTTACGAAGTCGTAATACTGAAATATTTGCCGCTAATCAAGTCACTACCCCGCAGTAGAATAAATGATTAATGTTTGTTGATAATGCCTATTTAAGTCTAGTCTAATGTAAGTCTTAAAATGTGAGTTTGACTAACTGTACAGTATTTAATTAAGTATTTGTCTCAAGGCACAGCCCTAAGAATTACGAAGCCTTAAATTGTACACTGGTAGTTAACTACCTTTACAAGCTTTCCAGACACATACCAGAAAAAATTCTATCGAGCACCTACAAGTACCTAGCATTTAGATATGTAAGATCTACTTTAACTGAGCCTACCTTAATATTAAGTATATTGGTATACATTTTTACTTAGAACCGCAGTGATTATGAAGATGTAGACAATATATTTCTTTATTTGCACGATGCACAATAATATGTACGTGCATAGGTATGTTTAGCTTACGCAGTAATTTTACGCGTCTGCTAACTGACAATTCAGGTGAAAAACATTTTTCATTGACAACTGTAACTCATTTGAAATGCCATTTATCATCAATAATGAACCATGGCATGACATGAGGTAGCGAAAATTTATTTTGAGGTCAATTAGCAGACATATTTATGTACATACATATGGTATGTACGCATGTAACTACCTCGGAATACTTAAAAGTATCTACATGCAGCCTAAATTTTGCATTACTTTTTACTCTAGGTAATTAATAGGAATTGCAATCTGCATGGAAAGGCTTTAGAAATGCGATATGCAAGAAATCGTAAGTTACCTCTTTCACCTATTTATATTTACATAAATTATTGTGTAAGTCTCTGCCGGACCATTTACACAGAACCAAATAGTTGGTTCATGGCGTAAGCATTAAGTATAATTTAACACGTTGATATATGTATGTATGTGTGCATTACCAGCAAAGTATCCGATTTCTTATATACAATATTATTTATCAATTTACCTACGCTATTGTGTACTTCCGTAAGATATGTATTATGTCGCAATGTCGTATTACAAAGGTCATTATGCAACAAAGGTCACTCATAAGTAACACTTTTTAAACTCCTCCTATCGTCGTGATCAGTTTGCCCTATAAACCCACGTCAACCGATCTGCGACACGTATCTGCCTCCATATACTATACAGCGTTTTGGGTTCTACTACTTGAGCCTTTCACAGTTAGATTGTGTGCTATCATGTAAAGTAGCATACTTTCCCACGTCCATTTTTTATTTCAAAACCGAAACCCTTGCGTCAAGAGCCATTCTTCAATTCTGAAGCATCCAGCAGTTATAATTACATGATCAATATTGTAGCACATCATCCTTTCATGTCTTCACCTTATATATGGTACGACATGGGAGTGAAAGTTGCTGACGCACAAACATTATATATATAAATAAATTCTATCAGGACTAATTATTCGATCACTAATTTGACAAAACAGAATAGCTATTTAAATAAGTTTCCGATGAGGAATGAACTGGTGGCAAATGGAAACAATGGGTTTGTTTTTTCTCAATACAAGGGCACAATGCTTTATCGTTTGCCATTAAAAGCAGTGTGCTCTCAGAACTTTCCCCTATTGCTTGTTGACAATCGGAAATTCTTTTATTGTTAAAGACATCATTTAAATCACTGGAAAACTGGAGGTGTCTATCGATGTCGAATTCCTTAACGAGGAGAACCAGTGAAGACAAGAGTACGAAAATCATCATGTAACCGTGAGAATTCATCAACGAACGCTGTTTAAAGGTTGTCGCTGCACTTGTTCCCCATCTATCCTTCTCACAACGGCCTGGAACTACGGAAATGAAAGCAAACATAACTTTCAGATGATTGGTTGAATTCAATACGAATTTACAAACACTATATTTAATATAGCCAAGGGACTGAAAATATTAGGGTGCAATCCTTAAATTATGGCTATTCATTAAGAAAGTTCATAATATATAGATTATTTTGTACATCCTTAGTTTAGAAACGTACGTCTGTTATCTTGTTATGCGGTCTCGATGAATAATATTCGCACATAGTCTAATCAAAACTACATCCGCATTCATATATTGTATGATTATAAAAGCATAGTTGAAAAGCATAGCACGACTTGTTATTCAAAATTGCAATACAAGAATGCGCTTGAAAAAAAGAATTCCGTCCCGACCCTATTATTGATTTATAGAAAGTACTTATCATTTTGAAAGACAGTCTTTACGAATATTGAGTGCGTCATGTCACTATTTCCTCTACCAAATCTATTCTTACGTTGTTTTCAAATTTCTAACTATTTTAAGAATGCAATAATACTCACGTGAAGATGTTCCCGTTGTAATCACAGGCATGAAATCGTTCCAGAACGCACAAGTATGTGCTCTAGGTCCTTTTCCGGTGCCACGTTTCTCAGAATGTAAAATGAAATAATTTGGTTCAGCTTTCGTGTATATTGGCCAATCCTCATTATCGTCCTCATCCACTGGACGCCTTTGTAAGTTATAACATATTTGTTTTACATTAATTGGCGACTCAGGTTTAATTTTACTCTTGTACGTTTACAAATACAGTTTACAATAATTTAATTTCACTTATCCTCAAAATAATGCACCGGTCATAGCGATTTCATCTTAATACGCATTTGCCTGTTTTGTCTAATTGGCATTCGACATGCAGTTTTTGGTAAGTAATCGGTTGTGGTTGTGGTGATGTGTTTACTATTAGCATTAAATAATACCAACGATTTCATGCCAGCTTAGTTGTAGGCTAAATTGCATACATACAGTTCATGCACAGTAATGAAATTGCATTCATTCTTCATTTCGCAAGCAGTAATAAGGCAGGAATCGAAGAAGCTCTCAGTCAAAGCTACATGCATGCAAGCTAATTATAATGAATGTACAATTATAATGTATGTGGTGTGAGTCAAAGGTGTGGTGTGGGAATAATTCTATAAAAACTGTCAAATAGAAAATGGTTGGTTTAGGTTTGTAAAATTATTTTAAACGTTCTTTCGAACCAGTTATTGAAACCTAGTTGAACATGACATCAATAAGATATCGAGTAAACAGTCGTATATCTTTGTTCTAAAGTAGAACAGTATTGTACAAAACTTTGTAAACTAATTGACAATAATCAACTAAAATAATTTAAACTAGCAATTATCGACTGTCTTCCTTAACTTGTAATGATCCCCAATAGCCGAAGAATTCTGCCAAACTTTCTAAACTGTCACAAAAGTATAAAAGTTCATAGTTCAATCTATTCCGAAAGCATGGTTTAGTTTCCTTTCAGCATAACTTTTGCAGCCAACAACTTGTACTTACAAGGATGTACATACCTATATATGTATGTAGGAATTTATGTTGTTTCGTTTATAAAGGAAATGGACCCTTGTGGTTGTGGACACGAAGAGAAAACTTGTTTAAAGGTAATACCTAGTTCAAGTTCATAAACAATAATAACTCACAGTTAATGAAAGTTTCCGATCATTCCAACATGGTTCAAAAAGCAGATAATTTACGGATGAGAAAGGTCACATGAAAAGACTGCAGAGTTTTACTGTTTAGCTTTAGTTGTTATAGACTGGTTTCATTTGCTTGCTCGTGCAAACAGCGTGAATGTTAGTAAGAGTAATAAAACAAAGGAAAAAACAACTATAGAACAACTGGCTGTCTGCACTTTTTTTGTCAGCAGAAAAAAGAAATATCCCCCACGGCTGCTGAGCACAAAGAAAGAGAAAGAAAAAAAACCAGGTGAAAACCTTAGAACGAGAGAGAATCGCGCAGAAAACAAAGGAAATGTGATGGAATGGAAGCGTACTTCTAGATAAACAATAGGAAATATGCCTACCACAATTGATTGGGTGAGGAGGTGGTAACAACAACAGAATTTGAGACAGGTGGAGAGGTTGCAGAAGTGATCGGTACCGAGAAGGTGATACCAAAACCAATTGCAGTAAAAGTTGAGGCGGTTACCGTGCTCAGGTGATAGTGAAGATGGATGGGCAAGGCGAGCAGTAACAAGATGCTACAGATATAATTATACACACATTCGAGAACAATACATTACTCTAAGATGTACAAAGGTAAGTTTTCCACTAAGTTTGGGGATAAGAAAGGTAATAAACTAACTAACTAAGCAATACACTTTACACTTTTAGGGGCACTATGAGAAGTACGGCTAATATACAGTAAAGTTCGTTTTCGGTAAAACAATTACATAAGTAGGGTGTACAAGGTTCTTTCATGCTTATTCATGGTCTAGTGAACATTAGATAATGTGTATAGATTTAATTTATGTTAGATGACCATGACCCAAACGGTTGTGGTATATAACTTAATAATATATGAGCAATGAAAACAGAAAGTGTTTGTCCGAAATTTTCTTGTGAGGTACAAATAATTAGCCTTGAGTCTTTGTTGAGTAACTGAAAGTAGCTCATTGTTTAAAACGGTCGCAGATTGAATCTTTCCAGTTAAGGGTTCTTAATAATATCTGCCCCAGACTGGCACAAGAAATTTCAGGATGTTTAAAAATAGTAGATCCAGGGCCTTTGTTTAGGCTTTATTGGGATTTGATGTACTAATGCAATCTTGCTCTAATTGAATGAAAGAATGACTTTATAATTTACTTAGCAATTTTTTAAGATATTTCTTGTAGCACGTGTATATCAAATCAAAGGGTAGTGGGTGTATTTACTGTGTAAAAATTGCACCCTTTATACAATAATTACGAGTTATTCAAGTTATTCAACTGTTAATTTAGGATTTCCTTCAGGCGTCAGGTAAGTCATGGATCATGGATACATTGTAAACTAGGGCGCATTTGTGTTTGTGAAAATCTTAACTTGGATTTAAACTTATTGTTACAATTGGTTCATGCATGTTGTCTAACATTACCGAATAATGTAATATTCTTCCTGAAACGCCGATTGGTTTAGAACCCTACTGATGACCTTTATTATAGGTGTCTTGCATCAAAATCAAATCCAAAACTTCATACATCATGCTACAAAGGCACTGATTATCATAGGTCATGGGAAACAATGAAAGCAAACATGTAATTAATGATGTGTATCATAATCAGAAATCAGTGTTGGATGCCAACTATAATCATACACATAATACTAATGGATATGAGTGAAACCGCAAGATACATAAATGTAATCAGAGCGTATAGTATTATGCATTATTGAAAATGTATATAATATAATATAATGTACGCCCAAATTAAAGCACATAAACGTATCGCTAGCTTTTCTTGTCTTACCCGGTTTCTGCAAACTTGGTAAAATATTTCATGATTCTCCGACTGAGGTCTTTTTCAGCACGAGTGTGAGCTGTTCCGTTCAACGGTGCACCGAAGACGTACTCTATTTCGTCTGCGTGCATCACACCCATCCACTGACCCCATGGGTTGATGCTTGTCCGCTATAATTGAAAGATTAAATTACGTCACTTGATGCGTTTGCGTTGATCGTCTTGTGGGACACTTTAGAGCGGAAATTAATCTTAAGTGACTTTCACCACTTTCCCCATTTTGTTTTCAGTGTGTGCATGTGGTCCAATGTACAGAAAACCTTCACTGTACTCAACACGCGCTCACATATACATTCCTTTCATCTAGGAAGAAAGCGTTCAAGAGAATTAACGAACCTGTTGGAAGAAGTAGTAGTAAACTGGTGCGTTGTGCTCAGCATAGAGTTCTGCAAATTTGTTCGTTGGGCAAATGAAGTAGTAGTCCCCAACAAGATCTGCAAACTTTTCCGTCACTTTGCATGGATCTTTAGGGTCCTCCCAGTGCGTATACTATACAAAGAGAGAGCGTAAACAGAAGGCACAAAATGAAACCAGTTTACATTAAAACAATGTCAGAAGAAGATGTGATGTCTTGAATATTAATACGTTAATGTACGTAGTTATACATATATCTACGTCGTCATTATCTAATGAACATTGAAAACTCAAATTGTAATCGTAAATTCCAATGAGGCAAATTCCTAATTGTTGAAGTTTGCACTTATTTGTGCTTATAAATACTACATCATGTTAGCCAGTATAAAACTACACATCGATCTAATTATGTAAGAAACGTTAAAACGCTTATAGGGCTTGACTTTAATCGGTTGAACATTTTTGAAAGTGCAGGCCACAGTTTATAAATTTCCGTTATCTTGCTTCTGTGTAGGATTGTTTGAGATAGTTTCTTCAATACCATCCTTTATACAGCATGTACTAAGCCATGTTTTACCCAGCGTGAAACACCAGGGGGAAATGAAAAAGAGAACGGACATGGTTTCATCAGCTACTAAGGTAAAGAAAATATGTACGTAAACTAGTAAGCGAGATAACTTCTAGACTGCAGGAATGTGTTTGGAGGAAAAGAGCCACCAGGGAATACAACTTAGGTCTCCTTTTCTTGTTTTTACCGTTGTACTATTAATACTAGACTCATCCCTATTTCCGACTTTTTTTAGACACATTTACCCTTTAAGCAAAGTTTGAGTTGTACAATAACTTTCACAAATATATAGTAGAGCCCCGTCATACACAGGTTAATAGATGCTATCAGAAATTGTATATAATGTTGCAAATAAAAATCATATACCTATCTCATGTTAAGGTGCACAACTACCAAAAATGTTGAACTGGTTACTGAATTCGGTCATTTAAAGCGATTGTAACCAATTACATATTGTAAAATATTAAAGTTATAAGTAAATCGGTACAATATATCAAGGCTAAAACTTGTACCTGAAACCTTATCGCATCCTTTTCCACAACAGTCAAGTTCTTAAATACAGTGTCCAATATCTCAAGGAAAGTTTCCCGTGGTAAGCAGTTGGGCCCCTCTTTGTCAAAATACTTGATGTAGTCATACAGGATAAAATACGTGCCTGAAATTATCCACACAAAAAACAAAATCGGTCCATTACATCATTAGGAAGGTGAACTGTGTCTAAACCCTAAAGCATTAAAACAAAGGAAAAGCTCACACGTGGAGTTGATAGACGTCTGAAGGTTAAAATGATATAAGCAAAATTAAATCAAAAATTATTTATGACATACACGCTTCCAAGCCTAGAATAGCTGTGTAATGATTTTTTCTCTCAACAGGGTATAGTACACAATCCTAAATCAATCTAGTATATGTTGTAGATTGACGAAACACAAACCTTATTGTGTCCATGTTCCACCGAGACTTGCAAAAACAGTTTTCACTGGGGATAAATGCGGGTCTCTTACTACTGCCTGCAGAAAATGCACAACAGAGAAACGAATCTGATAGGGAAAGGGTATCGAGAAATCGCACTGGGGAGATGAGAGATGCAAGATGTAAGAGTGAAAGAAGCTGTGCTGTTATGAGTAAACGTACATTCATGATATGTATCATCCTGCCTTTTTTTTACTCAATATCCTAAAAATATTTAATAATAACTCGGAAAGTGTGCCCGTCACAATCGTTTTAGGAGAAAATAGGATGACAAAAATGACAGAAATGGGAGACATAAATTATTATAATGTCCGTATTGACGTTAGGATGAAAATATTTTTTATATCCCTTTAATATTCCGTAGGTCTAATAAATGTTCATTCATATCATAGCCAACAACTGTACGTCCTACATTGGATTGAACGCCTTTCTTTTCAAGCTGTGTATGATATTGCAATATAGAGACTGTTATTCCAATTAAAGGTGTGTTTGTGCACATCATCACTAAAAGTTCCTACAGGTTACAAAATAAAGATCCTGAGGCAGCCCAAGTATGCGAGTAAAGCTTCAGTTGTCAGTAAAGAGCTAATCAGCTTCTATCTAGGTATGGGTTACTCGGCAAGTATACCGCGCTCTCAATTATGGCTGATTCCATGCCATGCATGAAGCGGGCACATTATTTTACATACTTCAGGGTAATAACGACGTGTCAGGAAGACAGATAGCTTCTCGCATATTATCTTAAAAGAAATCTTTGTCCTTCCTCACCACTCTTGAACTACATATAATATCGTGGTTGAGTAGAACAAAGGGAGAGAGGAAATTAGATGCTTCACGGTCCTTGTTATGGAAATCGAGAAATAGAACAAAACGTGTGTGTGTGTGTGCTTATACGTATTTTAATGCTGAAAGTTGTAATTTTTGATAATATCTTTTAAATTTCATTTTAAACTGTCAAGGTATTTCTTTATCAGATATGGGACTCCGAATTGCCCACCAACTTATCCTACCTCTTCACAGCTTCCTTCTGGAATTGAAGTTCTGAGCAAACCAAAGTACTAAGTAGTGATGAAAGGTATAAAGGGTGTACTTTAAACAAATGCACTATATTAGGATAAAACCGATCCTGGGGCACATATTGGACAAGTCATAGTCAGGTCTTATAGAGCAACTCTCTGGCTACATACACGCATGTTCATCTTATTGTTAGTTTTACAGTTTAAAGTATGTATATTCTGGGGGCATTTTTGGAATTTGTCAAAAAGTATTTTCCGACTTTTATTTCGCCAGGTCCAACGTTTCCGGTGATAACTTTTCAACCAAAGGTCTGCAAATGAATCTCAATGTGTGGAAAGAAAGCCTATAAATTTGTGATTCTAGATATAGTTAAATCTGACATAATTCCTAATTTTTTTCTGAACAAGGCAGGACAAGAAAAATTCCAAAAAATTGGCAAAATCCATTTCAAGGTAAAAAGTGGGGTGCCAAATTTTACAGAGGTGCTCTGTAAAGCTGACAGGTCATTGCGACATGGTTAATATTTTGCTAGTAGGGATACTCATTGGCTATTATTAGGACCTTTTTATACCGTTCAAAGTTTGCGTTTACTATAAAAATTCACCAATTGTAACTTTTGAGCCAATTTTATGCAATTAAAATGTTTTGATGTATGGTATTTAATAGACAGATAGAGACAGATAGACAGATGTTTTCCTCCATCTTGATCTGTTCACGTTTTATCTCAATCCGAAATGTATTTTACGGTACGAAATTTCACACTAGGAATTATGTGATCCAAACACTGAAGTTTAACCGACTCAGTGTGAATCAAACAACAGCATTTCAAACCCCAATACTTGTGTATTAGATTGCTTATTACATAGGCTGTTTAATGCAGCAAGTTGCTTATTGGCATTTATATTGTTCAGATTTTACAGGCCATGGAATCTAGTGCCTTTGTTTAAAGTACATCCTTATATTACTTTATTGAGAAGGTGAGAGCATTTGCTAAGGTGAGAAAATCAGAAGTATAAAAATATCGTTGGCATCTCTAAAGTAGTCCCACGTGTAGCTAAACTTTCAATATCCTGTGAAGACAACAAGTTTTTAGAGCGAATTCATTCTATTATATGTAATTCTATTGTTGAAACTGATTGCTTTTTGATACAAGATTTGTAAAGACAAACAAAAATGGTTCGTAAACACAAGACGTGAATAGGTATTCCAATATGCTTTTCGTTTCTTGTAGCTTACACAATCGCCCAAGGAATAGGATTTGCATTTTATGTAGATCGACAAGCCCGACTTATGTCAATTTCAATGTAATATTAATATACTGTCTGACTAGCAGTAAGCAAAGATATTCAAAGATGCATGAAAAATCTGAAAATAGAATGTTTTTTCTTAAAAGTCTTTGCTTCATAATGAAGGGCAATAAGCTCGTATTTTGTGCTATCTTACAAGAGAGCCTCATGTAAACAAGACATTTAGAATAAAGAAAACAAAGCTGCTTTATTGACGTTTAGCGTAGCAGCGTCGCATGGGATTGGCAAGGTGAAAGTCGAACATGTTTCTAGCCCAGGAGAAAAGTCAAACAAATGCATATATGTTCTTGGATGTTTACTTTTGCTTACCTTCGTTGAGATTAGAGCCAATCAGCAATTCAGCCTTTTTAAAGTTACCTTCCTTGAGCATATCAATTGGATGCTTAGGCAAGAACTTGCCATCGATTGTTGGAGCAGATGGAAACTTCAGGATTGGCGAGTAGCTTTCCCATTGCAGAGCAGAGATTGTTGGTGCAGGTAAATCCCGTAGACACTGTAGTGTATCGGCTTCCGTCTGGTTAAAAACCCAACCAAGCAATCGATAGTATTCATGAGTCAAATGTATAAATAAATCAATCATTTCATTTCAACATATTGCATCCGAAAGGTGGTACATGATAAAATTGATGGAAGGAAAGTCGTTATGCTGGGTGAAAGCATAGGGTCATATTTATTGATTATGGGGTAAGTAGAGAATGAACATAACATGAAATGCCATAAAATGCTTCCAAATTCTAACCCAATGAAATAATATCGGT